>PVJL010008454.1:0-66408 GCA_004026885.1 Lyroderma lyra
CCTCCTTCCCAGCACCTGAGGACCTGCAGGAGCTGGAGCCCACGGAGCCCCTGACAGGCGTGAGTCACAGGCAGAAATCTCCTTCCACGGACTTGCCCCCCACGTCAGCGCCGCTCCCTGAGTGGAGACAACTTCAGACCCCAAACGTGTCCTCCAGCCTTGCTCTCTGCGCTGAAAAATGCTGAAAGATGACTTCTCAGCCCAGAGTTGGGAGCAGGAAAGAGATTTCAGAGACGAGCCCAGTCCGGCCCCCTTAATGTACCGGCAGGGACACAGGCCCAGAGAGGAAATGAAAACTGCCCAGTTAAGGACTGAAAGTTGCCGCTTACAGGCAAAGGCGAGACCAGAGCCCAGAACCCCCAGCTCCCCATCCAGGGCAGACTTCGCTCCGTGACATACCAAGGGACAAGAGCCTGGGAGCAACCAGTCTCCGGAGTGGACAGTAAGGACGCGCGTTGCCTGGAGAGAATTTAAGACAGTAATTTTTTAATTCAAGAGAAATCAGTGTGTTTTCTGGTATCGCCACGTGCCTGAAACTCTCAGCAACGCCCGTGATCAGACGTCCCTCCTTCCCGCCCTGTCCCCGCAGAAGGGCAATCTGTGGTTGGTCTTAGATCCTGAGGCCATGGCTGAGTGTGGATCACAGGTAAGGGCGTGTGCCACGCGCGGGCCCAGCTCCACACACTCATTTTAGGAGCCGGCTCGTGACAGTCTGGAATCACATGAGCCCGCCTCGGGCACCGGGCCTGCCTCCGGCCCTGCTATTCTGTGTCTCTTCCTGCGTTTAAACGGTGGATTTAACATAAGCAATGACAGCACAGTCATGGCCAAGAAGGAAAAACGAAACTTGAGATAATTCGGTGCTGTCACTTGATGTGACCACTTCAAGGGCTTATTTGAATTTTTATTTCATTTTAAAATTTAACACGGTGAAACTGTAAAAATGAAGGTTGTCATTTTTTTTTTAGGTAGATGAAAATTTTAGTTCAGGTGTGAAATATTTCACTGAGTTTGCCTACTTAAAATTAAGAAATAGAATTGTTCCACTCTGTTTGTTCATTGTTTTAAACCTAAGGATCGAATCAAGAAAACTGATTCTTTCTGCTCAGGACACAGTGATTACTGAAAATAATTCGGTTGTCTCCAAGTGTCAGACACCCTAATTATACCCTTCCTGGTGCTGTGGTGACGGGGGAACCTTCTGGTCCACTCCTGCCACGTGGAGCAGCCTCCATCTCTGTAAAATCCCAGGCCTATTCTCACCCTGTCCCCCACCCGGGCCCCACCTCCAGCAGGCGGCGTGGCCTATCTGAGTAACAATGTGGGGGTAAGGGGCACACAGTCTAAGCTTCTCTGTTCCCAGTGAGAACTCCTTGCCCTTCAGGGAGCTACCGCCCATCCTCTTGGCAGGGAAGCCTGCGAAGGTCGGTCCCCACAGGGTATGTGCTTGCTGACGAGGAGGGGGTAGGAGGGCTTTGTAATTCCGTGCACACAGGCCACATCCTCCAGTGTCAGCTTCCCACTGATAAATGGGACATTTTGGTCTCCCATCGGATTTACTCCTTTGCCCTATTTCTAGCTGATACAGAACTCAAGCAGGGAAAAGCATTGCTACTTATTGGACACCCCAATAATCAAGACAATGATAACAACATTAATAACAATCACAATTTGTTAAGAAGCCTTCTATCATGTTTTGAGTATTTGCTATGTCGAGCACTATGATGAATTCCAATGCATACTCTTACTGAATCTTCCTGACGTGTCTATGAGGCAGGTGACATTACAGATGAGAAAACTGAGGTTTAGTGACAAATAAACATGTCTACCAAACACTGCAAATGATGGCAGAGGACTTGAACCTGGGTCAATGATTCAGGGCCCAAACACTTAACCACTACGCTACTTTGCTTAATGGTGGGAGAGAATCCATTTATGGATCCTATTTATTAGATTTAAATTCAGAACTGATGCACTGTTGCCAGGATTACTTGGGACCAAAGCTATCAAAGCTGAAAACATGGTTCTTGTTCTGTCACCTTTGCCCTATCGATTTGCTCTCTCTCACCGCTCCCAAGTGAGAAGTCCAGGGGATGTAATTTGGAGATGGCTTCATACCATCAACATGGAGCCCAGCAGCCTGGTCGTGCCCAGCCCCGTGGCCCCGCCTTTGCCAGTCACCTCATCTTGAAGTCTTGGCTTCCAACTTGGCTGAGCACCTCCCGCCCCAGGACTGCCAACTACAGCGTCTTCAGGCTGAGATGGGCCAGGAAAGCACTCATTGCTACAAGGTGACACACTCAGCTTATGCCAAGCCTTCTCGGCAGGGTGAGCCACCACTTTTGGGGTGCAATTTCAGGCGCACTGGAACATTCCAATCTGCTCTCTACCCCGAACATAACCATGCCTCCCACCCTCAACTGGCCTATCACAGAATCTGAGCTTCCAGCATTATAAATGCATCCTTTTGACTAAAACTATTGTCCCCAGTAAAAAAGCAAAATGTTCAATGAGAAGGACCACACTCAGCCTTAGTTCTTTCACATCGTGCAGGGATATGCAAAATACTCATCTCAAAGAACTGGTGGGAGAACTAAGGCGATAACACATGTAGTAGACTTACCGAAGTGCCCAGTACAAAATATATACTCAGTAAACATTAGCACCTAACCACATCACCACTGTCATCACTAAATTTGGATGTGCTCATATATATGATTTCTTTTTTCAAGGCTTAGGAATGGAACCTAGGACTAACCCCAAGGGACAGTCAATATACCTGGGAATCAGGAAACTTGAATTCTGACCCTGACGTGACCATTAACTCACCCTGTTCAGAATGATATTCTCTGGGCCTTTTTAATTGTCATCACCAATACTTTTTATTTCTTTAGCATATTTTGACTGGTAGAGCTGTTTGGTACCCTCTATCTCATTTAAGCTTCCCAATACACCTAGAATTAGGTAGGGGCAGATGTGGATGTAAGCCCCCAAGTATGTAAGTGACATCCCCAAGGTCACAGAGCTAGCTGACACAAAAGCAATGTGACTTCCAGAGGTTTCTTCCAGTCCCTAAGAGTGGTTTGCCAGCATTCAAGTTAGAGAACATCAGAGCTGGAAGGGCCTTCTGAAGTGGTCCAGTTCAGTGATGGTGACAGCCTCGCCCACAGGACCCGCTCCCCACCCTACACCTACAGCAGGTATCACTAACTGATCACGACCAGTCCATCAAGCTTCCCAGTTCGCTGCTCCAAGAAGTCCTTAGCTCTCAATCAAGGCTGCACTTGGAACAAACGCATCATTTTCTCCCATCTAGGCCACAGGTGGGCAAACCACGGCTCTCACCTACATCGCCAGCCCCCGCATTCCCATCGCCTCCTAGTTTGTGCTTCTCTAACTTTAATACGCCCACATGCCCCCTTGGCATCTTCGTAAAGCACAGGTTCTCATTCAGTAGGTCCAGGTTGGGGCCCAAATGCCACATTTCTACCACGCTCCCAGGTGTTGGAGCTGCTGGTGGACCAAGCACCACACCTTGGGGGCAAATTCCTAGGTGAAGTCATAGAGATGCCCCACCTCTGTGTGTGTGTGAGCCTCACTGTAGCACACCTCTTAGGAATGTCAATCCTGTCCCAAGGCTGATGGCTAATCGACACTGTGTCCCCTTGAATATACATCAGAGAGGAAAGCAGGAGAGAGCATACAAAGTGATAGTCTTCTCCCAGTCCTCTACCAGTACCCCTCACACACACACACACACACACACACACACACACACATGCACACACACATGCACACTCACCTCTTCTCAGGGTTCCGGGGCATGCGTGGGGCAGCAGATACCGCACTAACCTGAGAACCCAGACACCTGAGTCCTAGCCTGGCCTGCAAGTCCTTCTCTGTGTGATCTTAGCCAGACCACTCCAGGCAGTCTGCATCCTTCTTAAAAGACCCGACTGAGAAGCAAGCACAGTCCAGTAGCCTCTCACAAAAACCACCCTACCACCTGGCCTGAGGTTGGCTCTCTCTACCAGGAGTTCTGGTGACGCAAAGTTAGAAGGCAGGGCTGCAGGACTTACTGATTCCCCACCGGATTGGTGGTGGGATGGACAAATGAGCAGTGAGACTCATGGAATGTCAGCACTTGAAGGACCTCAGCACTCAGCTAGTCCAGCCTCTTCACCAAACATTACGTTCCTCTGTGTTTGTTTATTCATCTTGTTTTAAAACAAGCAAGGAAACCCAAACACATTGGCCCTGGAGCCTCAGGCAACACTCGGCAATTAAAAGGTACCTAGAAACCATGACACATCTTACAATGGCATTTTAATGACAATGAAGTAAAACTGTGTTTCTGAGAACAACAGAAAGCACCCTTAACCTGAAAGCACCCACCCTCACTGTGAAGGGGGACAACCTGGTGCTATTCAATGTGCTGGGACAGGAAGAGCTGGCTGGGGACCTGGGCTCCCATTCAGCTCTGGCTGAGCCTCGGTTTTCTCATCTGTCAAATGAGGATAATAATAATAGCAAACTCGAACAGAGTACTCAACACATGCCAGACGCCATTACTTATGTTACATTAATTAATCCTCACAAAAGCCTCTTATATGTTCTGTTATTTATGTGTCATTTCCACACGAGAAAAAACCAAAACTTGGAGAGGTTTAACCCCATGGCAAATCCCCCTAACAAGCTGATTCTCTTGACTCCAAACTTCTGCTTGTATGCCCTGCATCCCTTACAGAATTTCTGGGAGATTTCAAAGACAGAGTCAGAGCAGGTGGGACGATGCAGGGGGAACTTGGGGTTCTTCTCAGAGAATCTTGGACTTAATCAACTCCGCACCCCACTTCTCTGTAATCTGATTGTGATGTGCACCTGTTTTCTGTCAGGACTCCACCACTCAAACATCCTCCCCGTGTCTAATGGACCCCTTCACTTCAGGAATTCCCTGGGGCAACTCGGCTGATCCCACTCCACTTTCTTAGCTTTGTTTCCGGTGCTTCTCACAAGTGGGTAGAAAGAAGTACAACAGAGGGAGAGTAGGAGTTTCCCCCATTGCAAAGTGAGCTACCTTTTAATCCAATTCTCCTGTCACCCATTCTCGCATTATACACATAGATTTGGGTGGCCCCAGGATGGCGGCCGCTGGCATTAGTGTGCGCTGAGACTTGTACTCAGGGCAGACGGAGAACAGACCTGTGTGCCCCCCATAGCCCCTGGAGGAAAACGAAAGACCCAGTGCCTCTCCCCCACAGACCTCTGCCCGCCCAGTATCGGCAGCCAGCACCACAAAAACTGAAGCAGCGAATGTCAGGTTAAGGAGCAGAATACAGAGAGGCTGCCAGAATGAGAAAGCAGAGAAAGGGAGCTCAAAACAAATCCAAACAACAGACAATCACAGTAAAAGATAGGGACAAACCCCATCAGAAACAGACTTCAAAGCAATGATTATAAAAATGCTCAAGGAACTTACTGATAATTTCGACAGAGTGATAGCAAGCATAAAGGAAGACAAACAAACCATTATAAAGGACGAGGGAGAGAGAAAGACTACAATAACAGAAATGAAGAATGGAATGAAAGAAATAGAAGCGCAAAGCAGTGATTTGCAAGAAAAGTCAACAGAAAACACACAATCAGAACAACAAATAGAAAAAAAGAATTTAAAAAAAGGGAATGCTTTGAAATTACTCTGGGACAACATTAAGCATAGTAACATTCATATCATAGGACTACCAGAAGGGTCAGAGGAAAAGCAAGGGATCGAGAACTTATTTGAAGAAATAATGACTGAAAATTTCCCTATCCTTATGAAGGAAATACACATACAAGCCCAGAGAGTCCCAAACAAGATGATCCCAAACAGGAACACGCTGAGACACATCATAGTTAAAATGTCAAAAGTTACAGAAAAAGAGAAAATTCTAAAGACCGCAAGAGAAAGGCAAATGGTAACCCATAAGGTGACACCCATTTGACTCCAAGCTGATTTCTTATCAGAAACTTTGCAGGCCAGAAGGGAATGGCAGAAAGTATTGAATGTGATGAAAACCAAGGATCTCCAACCAAGAGTAATGTGTCCAGCAAGGCTAGCATTCAGAATTGAAGGACAAATACAGAGCTTCTCGGACAAGAAAAAGTGAAAGGAGGTGATAACCACCAAATCAGTACTACACACTATTAGAAGGACTTCTTTAAGATGGGAGGGGGGATGGGAGAGTGGGTAAAATAAGGGGAAGAGATGGAGTTTAGTTTTATTGTTATAAGGCAAATCAAGGAGATAAAAGGGTATAACATGGGAATACGGTCAATAATGTTGCAGTAACTTTGTGTGATGTCAGATAGGCACTAGATTTGTAGGGATGATGGGAGGAGGGTGGGAGGGGTGGGGGAAAAGGGGAAGAAATCAAGAAATACACATTTATAGTCATAGAATAGTCACAGGGGTATAAAGACCAGCACAGGGCAAATAGTCCACAACATTGTAAGAACTATGTATGGCATTAGAGGGGAACCACGTGTATCAGAATGAGGATTTAGTAAGTTTTACAAATGACAAATCATTGTGCCGTACCCCTGAAACCAATATAATATTGTATGTCAAATGTAATTGAAAATTTTTAAAAGTACCAAAAGGTAAATAAATAAACAAATAATATCATCTTGAGGAAAAAACTAAAAAAGCAGAGCTTAGAACTTGGAAGCAGGGCAGATGATTAAATGTGGGACACAGAGTAAGTCCCTTCCCTTCTCTGAGACTCAGTTTTCTTAGCTGTCAAATGGCATAACCGTATTAACCAGCAATTGTTAAACACGTGCCGTGTGCCAGGCCCTGGGCCAAGCACTCTAACAGTTGATAGGTCACACACAAATTAGTTAAAAAAACTGAAGATATTTAGCCCAAGGAAAGGCAGCTTGGGAAGGAAAAGCAAACTGAATTTAAACACACGCTATCACGTGAAAGAACTACTAAATTTAGTTTGTTGAAAGAGTACAATGTTTCATGTCGGACCTTGGGATGAAGACTGGATCTGCCCGTGTTACTCTTGGATGCTGGGAGATTTACGAAGCCTCTAGGCTTGTTTTCTGGCCTGCAAAAGGGAGATGATGCCACCTACCTATGCGACCAGGAGGGTCACAGTAACATAGGTAAAAGGTATTAAGTCCCCTTGTATCACACACGTGAAGGGCTCAGTAAATGTTTGCTTTTTTCTCTTTATCCACAGAGAATTAGAAATAAAGGACAATTTCTCTGGCCATAGCATTCCTGGAGTGCAGCCTGCAGCCCGCAGCAGTCATCGCATATTCCACATGCCTCTTACGTAGAGGTACACACTCCAAACTTAATTATCAAGGTCCTTTAACCCAGGAGGGTGAGAAGAAAGTTCATTCATTCTACCATAGCCACTGATAGAGCCTTCTTGCCCCAGACCCTGATTGCTCTTTTTTTTTTTTTTTTTTTTTTTTTTTTTTTTTTTTTTGCTTTTTGGTATGTGGGTAGCTCCCTGGCTGGGAATCGAACCCAGGCCGCAGCGCTGACAGCACCAGCGCCGAAGCCTTAAGCCACTACACCATCAGGGAACTCCCCCTGATTGCTCTTACACGAGGTGTAAGCAGGCGAATTTACAGACCACAAGCTCCCTGCAGGCAGCCTCTCTCCAGCTCCGCCCCTTGCCCTCTCCCTGGTTCAATGAGCCCCAACTGCACTGGGCTTCATTGTTTCCCCAGAAGAAGTGAAACTCCTTCTTCCTTCAGGGCTTTGGACTTGGCTGGGAAGCTCTTCCAGACTTGACCGCTGACTTCTCGTCGCTACGTCTCAGAGCGTTCATGCTGCCCCCCTGTTGAAGCATTCCTACTCCCTACTCAGTACTCCTTTATCATGTTACTCATCTACCTGTCTATCTGTATTTTAATTCTGTAGCACTTACTGCTATCTTCAGTTCTCCCATGTCTTTACATTTCTACTGTCTATTTCACCACCACCCTCAAGCCTGCCCAGGTAAACTCGATGAAGGTAAGGACTGGGCTCCCCTCCCCCACAATGGCGTATCCTTATCACCCAGGCTGACACACATCATCTAGTAAGTGTTCAACACATGTCGATGGGATGAATACAGACCAAAATCCAGAGAGACAAAACAAGCTCCCCAAACTCATCTAGAGTTAGTGACAGAAACAAGGCAAGATTTCTTCCCCCTAAATTCAAGGTTGGTTGTTCCGTATTTCAGCTATTGCAAGAGAAGGAAAGGCTCAGCTGAATAACACCTCCCATGCTCATTTTTACATTACTGATGGACCAATGTAACCCTCTTCTCCGTGGCCACTTCCCACAACTCCCTGAACTTTAAGCATGAAACATTAAGCATGCAAACTCATTGATGAGCCCTGGAAGGGAGGTTTTAGAACACAAATCACTGTGTACTGAAGCTTAGATCAGGAGGGACCATCGTTATTTTTAATCCAACTTGCCCTTTCCCCTGTACTCCCATGACCTTGAAAGGTGTTTGCTCCGTAGCCAAGGAAAAGAACAAAACTAATCTACATCTCTACCAGTTGCCTGGTACCGTTCAGATGTCCCCTAGAGACAGGATTGTTTTTCACTTGTTCATTCATTTGACAGATATATATTGAACCAACTCTTCTAGAAACTGATGTTCCTACAGTGAACAAAACAGATAAGGTTCTTGCTCTCAAGTGCTTACGAGTACGTTCTGCTCAGAGAGGCAGACAATATTAAGTAAATGAATAAGTGAACATAATAATATCAGGTGATGTTAGGTTGTGTGAAGACAATGAAGTAGGACAATGTGACACGGAGTATGCAGCCGGGCATGAGGCAGCAGACCTTGGGTGCACTCAGATCACTGGTCCCCACGCTGGTTTCTGACTCAGCATTGTGTCTAGACAGATTCGTATGGCTCTCCCCTCAGAACCAGGCTCACTGCCTCCTCCTCAGGGCAAATCCCTGGGACTCTTTTGCCCAACCTGACTCCAAGTCACAGATGAGAAACCAAGCGTAAGCTCCTATGTGTGACCCAGTATGTCCCCAACTCCACTGGGTGCCAAATCCCATTGTTCGGGTATAATATCTACGAGTCCACACGGCTGACCTCGTGGGGCTGACTTGGTACACACCGAATGGAACCTGAGGTGAGGCATCATGGGTCTCTGGCAGCATGCTCGATGGTGACCCAGCCAGGGGGTCAGGAGGAGGCATCTCTGTGTGCTGACCCCTCACTGCCCCTCAGCTCCTCTGCCCGGAAGTGAAGAGCTGACGTGTTACACGTTGGGACGGAGCAGGATGGGCTCTGGGGACGATAATCACAACCAATGGTGCTCCATCCCTGAACAGCTCAGGCAACCCTGACGCAGAGCCCCTCACAGCTTTGTCAGACAGATCTTCGGGGGGACCATATTTATAAACATGAACGTGGATGTCATACCAACCTGGCCTTGCCACTCATCAGTTATATGACCTCGGGCAAGTCGTTTAACTCTTTAAAACTCAGTTCTTCACCTATGTAATAGGAGTAACACATAAAATCTGTTGTGAGAAGGAACTAAAATACCAAATACTTAAAAGTGTCGGCTACATGTGCCACTCAAGAGCTTAGACATTTGGAGCTAGAAGGAAATTTACTCAACACTTATTCCCACACCCTCACTGAACAGATGGGGAAACTGAGGCCCAGAGGTGGGAAGGGGTTATCCAAAGCTGGCCAATGGGAGAACTAGAAAGAACCCTCAGTCCCCAGTTGCTGCATATCAGGCTACCCTCCTGGGGCCTATCCAAAAAGTCAGCGAAGGCCCAGCCTCGCAGCCAATGGCTTTGGCAGCACAGACCAAACCAAGCAGCCAGAGTTCGCTCTGGTCTGAAGTTCCAGCTGTCCCAGCGACTTGCTGTGTAACCAGAGATAGGCAATGACAGGCCTCTGCACCCAGGTCCCCCACCTCATGTGGAATGGCTAGGGATTCCTGGGAGATTTGCCCCAGGACTGCGAGGGCTAGTTGCATGTCCTCTGTAGACTCAGCCCAGCCACACCAATGTCTGCAGCAAACCACCAGGGTCACTCTGACTCCTCTTCATCCAGGTGTCCATGCCCCTGCAAGCTCAGGTGAGCTGAAGTCCCACTACAGCAAGAGGCTTACAAAAAAATCCAACACTCGCAGTTTATCTCTGGATTTTCAAGACTCTGAGTGCCAACTTCCTTGGGCTGCCGTGTGCTCCTCAGCCTTCATATTGGCCCTCTGACTCAATTTCTAACTTTTGGTAGTTGTATATACATCTCTTCTATCCCTGTTCCCCAGCCAGAACATCCTCCAGAGAATCACAGCCCTGGAGAAAGGTGCATTGAACATCGTGAATCACACAGGGAGATGATGATGATGACAGTGGTATCGAACTGCTAGTGATACATTTTCTGTGCCAGGCACAGCACTCAGCTAGGCATGACCTCATTTAATCCTCACAAGTCTGAGGACACAACCATTGTTAAAACTCTCACTTTGCAGATGAGGAACTTGAGACCTAGATTGGTTAAAGTCATTAAGTGCTATGGCTGGGATCTGAACCCATTATGTCTAAATCCAGATCCCAGTCCCCTAATTGCCATTCTACATTTCTGGAAGTGCCTTAGAGGATTTAATCAGACCAGCCCTCTCATTTTATAAAAATGACAACTGAGTCCCAAAAAGGGTGTATCATTCACTCATTCATTCATTCATTCATCCATCAAAAACTTACTGAGCACCCTCTGTGCCGGGCGCTACATAGGTGCCAGGGAAACATCGATAAGGAAAATGCAGTCCCTGCCCTCAAGGAGTCTGCAAGTTCACCTGACTGGTTAATGGCAAAAACCAGTACAACTCCAAGTTCTCAGTGATCTTTCAGAACTTTGCTTGGCAAGGGTATCAGTCAGGGTTCTCAGAGAAACAGAGCCAGTAGGTGGGTAAGTGTGGGTGGGTGGGTAGGTGTGTGAAGAGATTTTAAGGAACTGGCAGCTCCTAAATTTATAGGGCAGGTCAGCAAGCTGCAAACTCAGGCAGGCATTGAGTTGCAGTCTTGAGGCAGAGTTTCTTCCTCTGTTGGAAACCTCAGTTTTTCCTCTTCAAACCTTCAACTGATTAGATACGGCCTATCCACATTGCTGATGGTAACCTCCTTTGAAGTCAACTGATTGTAGATGTTAACCACATCCACAAAATACGTGTACCTTCGTAGCAACACCTAAATTAGTATTTGACTAAATAACCAAGTACTTAGCCTAGCCAAGTTGCCACAACGACTGCCACAGCAAGTCAGGCCATCCTCCTTCCCACAATTAATTAGAGCCACCCCTAAGATATCTCCTCTCCCTATGTGGCTTACTTCAGTTGCAAAATGAAAAAATAATTCATCAGTTTCATTTATTAAATGTAAACTTGACTTCTCTTCTTCCAATCTGATGAAACCTAGAAACAGATAAACTAGAAACACTGCAACGTAAGTTTGAATACTTTAGCCTTCTCTCTTGTAGGAGAGAGCTATCAGGCTTTAATAAATATCATGAGGAAAGGCACCATCTCAATCTTCACAAAAAGCTGTACTCCTAAATCTTATCACCTGCATTATCATCTGGGATGGGGGGAAAGAATAAATATGGATCCTATCAAGTTTGACAGTGCTTGTATTGAAACTTCCAAATAAGTAATCAACCCTCATATGTATGTGTTAGGCATGTACGCATGTGTGTGTATGCGTGTGTGTATGCACATGTGTTTCTGCAAAAAGAGAGAATTGACTGATTCCAACTAGAATTTTAAAGATATACTGGAATTTGACCCTAAGAAACTACATTAGCAAATAAAATCATTATCAACTACAGATAAGTATGTAGAATTGACAAGGTTAATTATACAATGTTGTGACAATGGTTTAAAACTTGATTCATAAAAGAACAGTAGAGTCAGACAAGGAGTACGATGTTGCATGACTGACTTGACTGTCACACATCCTCTATCCTTGGTTTCCTCCCCTGAAAAGCAAGGAGGGTAACTGGAAGATTAGGACTGTTTCAATTCCAAATGTCAGTCATCCTCCATCCAGTGAGACAGATAAGAAGGGGCACACACTCTGCCGATTGGTGGGCAGGCAACAAAAAGAAACCTACCCAACCTCACTACCCAGCCAAAGTCCAGCTTACCTTCCTCAAGCTAGGCAGCAGAGCACCTAGGCTGAACAATACATGTCAAGGTTGGGCTGATGGGTTGATGGGTTGGTTGGTTGAACCATAAGTGCACAGAATTACATTAATCCTAATTCCTGGTCTTCTGATTGGCCCTAGCATAACCTGCTTCTGTGATTTGGTAATTTTTATGAAATAGACTGGGTTTTATTTAGACTCCATACAGTATTTGTCTTTTCTCTGTCTAGCTTACTATATTTAGCATAATGCCCAGGTTCATCTATATTGTCACAAATGGCAGGATTTAAGTTTTTATGCCTCAGTAATATTTCAATGTGAGTGAGTGTGTGTGTGTGTGTGTGTGTGTGTGTGTTTACCATATTTTCTTTATCTGCTCATTATCTACAACAATTAAGTTGTTTCCATATCTTGGCTATTGTGAATAATGCTGCAATGAAGCTGGGAATGCAGATACCTCTTTGAGATAATGGTTTTATTTCCTTTGATACCCAGGAGTGGAATACTGGATCATATGTTACTTCTATCTTTTTTTTTTTTTTTTTTTTTTTTTGAGGAGTCTCCATACTGTTTTGCATAGTGGCTGCTCCAAGTTACATTCCCATCAACAGGGAGGAAAGGGTTTCCTTTTCTCCATACCCCCCTCAGCACATGTTGTCTCTTGGCTTTTGTATAATAGCCATTCTAACAAGTGTGAGGGGCTATCCCATTGTGGTTTTGATTCCCATCATCCTGATGAGTAATGATACCGAGTATCTTTTGATATACTTACTGCTCACTTACTTGTATGTCTTCTTTGGAAAAATGTCTATTCAGAAATTAGAGAAAATATTTGCAAACCATCTCTATCATAAGGGGTTAATATATAAAATATATAAGAAACTTACATAACTCAATAGCAAAAAATTCTATTAAAAAATTGGCAGAGGAACTGTATTTGGTTATTTTTAATAATATATTTAGTATCCCCAATCCACTATTCAAATAAAAAGATACAGCCTTAACAATAATTTATATCTACTCATATGAGTACCCTTCTTATTCTGCTATCTTCCCCCATCTGATATAAACATCAGCCTAAATTTTGTGTTCATAGTCCCTTGTTGTCCTCTTTACTACATCTATATGAAATTTTAAAGTATTTTTATTGAAGTTATCTTTATTTTATAAAGTAATTATCAAATTGGATGAAAATGTGAATATTTGTTTTTCAGACACTTTCTATTAAGTTGCTAAGATTCATTCATACTGTTGCAATTCTATATTTCATTGCCTTGACTCCTGTATAAGATTTAACTGTGTGAACATAACAGCATTTATTCACACACATTCCTTAAAATGGGCATTTGGGCCATTTCCAGGTTTTTGCCATTATGAACAGTATGGCTGTGAACATTGTTTTACATATCTTTCTGTTCTACAGAAATGTTCTGGCTATTGTCAGCCCTTTCCTGTTTCATGTAAATTTTAGAATTATCTTAATTAAGTTTTGTCTGGAAGGAAAAAAAAACCTGTTGTAATTTTCATTGGAAATCCATTGAATCTATAGAACAAGTTTAGGAGAATTAATCCTGTGATAGAGTAGGCCCTCTTATACAAGGTTTCATTTTCTGCAGTTTCAGTAACCTACATTGACTATATAGCTCATAAGTAATACATGGAAAATTCCAGAAATAAACAAATCCTAAGTTTTAAATTGTGTACCATTCTGAGGCTATCTCAGGACGTCCCACTCCATACCACCTGGGACATGAATCATCCCTTTGTCTACTGCCTCCATGTTGGATACACTCTTCATTGGTGGCTATCCCAGTTATCAGACTGACTGTTGCAGCATTGCAGAGCTTGTGTTCAAATAACCCTTATTCTACTTAATAACGAGTAACAGTAGTTATGCTGGCAAATCAGCTATGCCAAAGGTAATCCATAAAGTGTATCCTTTAAGGGAAAAGGTGAAAGTTCTCGATTTCACAAGCAAAGAAAAACCTTGTATGCCAAGGTTGCTAAGACCTACAGGAAGAACAAATCTTCTACCCATGATATTGTGAAGGTGGATAAGGACATTTGTGCTAGAGTGCTGAGAGAGACAGAGAGAAACCACAGTCACATAACTTTTAGTACCGTATATTATCATTGTTCCATTTTATTGTTGTTGTTGTTGTTAATCTCTTACTGTGCCTAATTTACAAACCAAACGTTAGCATAAGTAAGTATGTATTTGAAAAAACATAGTATATATAGGGCATGGCACTATGTGTGGTTTCAGGTACCCACTATGAGTCTTGGCACCTCTCTCTTGCAGATAAAGGGAAACTGGTATATTAAGAATTCCTAACCATGAACATGGTATATCTCTCCTAAATAAACCTCATTTATTTAGGTGTTCTTTAATACCTCTTCAATTAATGTTACATCTTTATTTTATAAGCCTTAGACATAATTTGTTATATTTATTTCTAAGCCCTATATATTTTCTAATACAATTATAGTTTCTTCTTACCTATCAATTTTTATACCTTGCTACTTTTAAAATCTGAATTCATGCCAATTATGACTTTCTAAATACAAAGCCTGCCTGTATTTTAAATTTTCACTATTGAGTGGGAAGATTTGGAACTGAGACTTTCTCAGAAGGTGATTTCACCTTTTGTTTCAGCTCTAGTCCTTGCTCTGCTATTGTTGTCTCTGGGGTCTTGAGTTAAGTCTTTGCCTTCTCTGGGCTCAATATTACTTGTGGCAGCTTATCTCTAACATATCTTCCCTCTCTATATACAAGTTACTTCCCTATTGAAATGGAATCTATTTCTCTACCCCCCTTAAATTTAGACTTGTGTATTATTTCTTCAACGAATAGAAATGGTGATTTCATACTATGCAGTTTCCAAAGTTGGGTTATTAGAAACCTTGCGGCTTCTGTCTGGGTCTCCTGGAATGCTCACTCTGGGAGGATTCCAGTCACCATGTAAGATGAAGCCACCATGCTATGAGGAAGCCCAATCTAATCATATGGAGAGGGCAGGGTAAAAGGGAGATGCCTAATCAATCCTTAGCTCCTCCGGCCATCCTAGCTCAAGCAGGAAATATGAGAGTGAAGAAGTCTGCCAATGATTCTAGCCACAGAGGCCATCTTAATGCAACTTTATGAGAGACCTCAAAAAAGAACTATTTAGCTGAACCTAGTTAACATACAAAAAAATGAGAGAAAATAACAAATTATTGTTGAAAGCCATTAAAAATTAGATGGCTTATGTATCAATTACAAACAATGAGCAACAGATAACTGAAACCAATGTTTTACAGACTGGGTTTGGTAGAATTGTGGGATTTCCAGTAGAACCTCTGTTGGAGAATGGATTGGTTTGTAAAGCTTTGTGCTTTTCTCCTCACCCCTTTCAACCAAGAAAGCTCCTTTTTTATCTCCTAGAATTGCAGTCTTACAAATAATTTCTTTTTTCAAAAAAAGAACAAGATAAGGAAGATAAGAAAGGGAGTTCTAGTGTCATCGAACTGACAAATCCCAGACCAGATCACCTCTAAGTTTTATCATTATCTTTCTATGATAATATCACTAGATATACAAAGAAAAAGTAATTAAGACAGTGTCAAATGAGAACTGATAAGAATTAGGCATGTTTGCCCTAAAGGGGAAACGTAACTTGGATATTCTAATAAGGACTAGACTTATCTAATAACATGATATGTTGTAAAGATGTGAGCTCCCACCTCACTCCCTGCTTACCATCTACCTATGCTGTACATAATTTTGGTCTAGGTCATTGTTCTTCTACTTAATCCAAGACGCACTTTTAAATTTTTATCAGTACTATTATTTATTCAACATTACCTTTAGAGTACTTTTTCATATAAATAATTTTGAGTTGATTTTTCTCCAATACATATATTCCAAAACATATGCACAGTTATTAAAATGATATTCAAGTGTAAACTAATTAAAATCATATTTGTGAAAACACTGGACTAGATGACACTTTCAACTCCATATATTAGCTTATATCCTTTCAAAGACCTGCTTACAATTTGACCATTGGCTAGTGTCCAGAAATTTGAATTTCAGTAAAATTCCCACCATTCCCATAACTTATAAGAGAGGTTTATTATGCCCAAATTGTTTGTGCAAACAAAATGATCTATGCTGAACACTTTCTTTGCTTCTATAGTCTGCAATTTTGGTATGTGACAAGCAGAAGTTGTCTGCATGACCCAGTAAAAACCCTGGTTGCTGAGTCTCTAAAACACACACACACACACACACACACACACACACACACACACACCATGTATATGTATACGAGGGCTGCCATGTAATATAAAAAACAGAGACTTTTTTTTCCAGATAGAATATATATGGGGGGTGGGAGGGATACATATATTAGCTTCTTCAAAATTGCATTCATTCCAGAGGCCAGAGTCAGATTTCCCCACTTATTTCAAGATCGTGGTCATGTCCTCTTCTTCATCCTTAAAACTGTCTCTTTTCCTATTATTGGCCAATCCCTATGGGTAAAATGCTCAGAACCCTTGACAATAAAAAATAACATTTATTGAACACTAACTATATGCCAGGCCCCATACAAAATGGTTTACATGAAGTCTAGATACTAACTTTTTAAAAAACAAAACGCAAAGAACCACTTTGATTAGCCTAAATTTGGGGGTTTTCTTTAATTCCCAGGCCTGATCCCTTTTAGTTCTTGGTCACATTATTACAAAGAAGGATATATCATTACTTAATGCTCTAAATGAGACGACCATTAAGATCCCTATTTTGGGAAAATGTCAACCCCATCTTGGCAAAAGCCAGCCCCATGGCAGCCTTATAATAAAAAGAGAAAAAAGTTCCCAGCTTATCTTTCCACAATAAAATTAATTGTGAGAATTCAATTCTTTTAAAGTCTCCGGGAATTCATGCCTTTTCCCCCTGAGAAGTCGTTGTAAATGATTTTGCACTTTCTGTGCTAAGGAACGTGAGCAAAAATTCACAGCCTGGAGAGGAAGCAGAACACTGACATATGGCTTAACCTTCCTACCCAGCTCCCAGGGACTCCTTCAGGGCTCCTGGTCTGGCTCCTCCGCTCTAAAAACCATTGATGGCCTTTCTGCCCATCATTCCTTAGCCTTCACCACCCACCTGAGCTTAGATTTGTTATGTTCACAGGCCTGTGGCATTGAGAAGCTGTTAATATTGCCCTAGGCAAGGATCTCAGTCAAATAGGCCTAAAATCTTCGCCTGCTTAAACAACTTCCAAGCATTGTTATTCCATATCCCAGCTAGTAAGACATTCATTTTGAATTTATTAATTCAACATTTATCAGTTCTTGTTGTGTGCTGTACATCAGTGAATAAAATACTCTAACTTTAATAAGCTTGAATGTATAAAACCAAATGGTTAAAGTAGATAAGCCAATCCCCATCACCACCACCTCTAATCACTGAAATGGTAGTATCATGAAGACAGACACTGTATTCTACATATTGTACTCCAAGCACCTAAAAATGTGACTGGCCCATGATAGCAGTTAATAAATTATATTTTAAATAAACAGAAAGATTCTGTGGAAATTCCATGGAAATAGAAGTTATGTTGGCTAGGTATATCAAACAAGTTTTCTTGGAAGAAGTGATCATTGAAGTAGACCTTGAATAAGAGATAGAAAATAAAATCTGAGAAATGACTGTTCACATATGAAAGTAATATAAATGTAGTTAAATGGTTGATTGTATAGCTATGGAAACAAACTAAGAGCCAAGATACTATTATTATAAAACAGATCATTAGAAACAAAAGAAACCAAATTGACACAGCTGTAAAATGAACTGTTGACATAAAACAAAGGCTTAATATAATCACAGTGAAAGAATCTTGAAACAATTGGACACATATAAGTGTTTTTTAATGTTTAAAATATTCTTAAATATAGCAATCAAGGAGTCTAGGTAGATATGGCAGGAAAAGTGTTTACTGAAACTCCCCAATACCTAATAAGCATCCCTCAAATTTCTTATTTTAAAAGTTTTATAGTAAAAATCTATCTAAATGTACAAAGCACCAGTAGCATCCAGGCCTGTGAAGTGGTAGGAACAGAAAAGAGTTCTAATTTCTCCCGGCCTTTGGCACCTTACCCACCCCAGGCCCAGAAGACTTCATGGTAGATTAACACCCCCTGAAAGTTTGCATGAATATCCCAAATTTGGAGAGCAGTAAATTCTGAAAAGATTCTTCTTATTTTCCTCCTTCTGATTTAAATAACATTGAAGAAACTGATATAAATGACTGATGCAAAGTGAGGGTGAAAACTGAGTTAGCTTCCTTTTGCAGAAGAAAAGATTCAAGTTTTCCTGGGGATTTGGGGAAACTATTGCGGTTCCAAGAGTGAATTCTGCACTCTCCACCCGGCCATGAGATTAAGGGACACGACCACAGAGATCTAATTAAATCTCAAAAAAACAATCAGGACCCAGTTTCATTTTCTGGTGATCAGTGACAGTACGATCACCTTATGTGTATCAGTCGAATATCTGCATTATCCAGGATTGTGACAATTATTTATTTTGTACTTTCATCTATAAATACCTTACTTTTATTGATTTGCAACATAAACTTGAAGTATGAGCAACTCCCTTAGTCCCAGCTTCCCATCTTCTGTCATACCGAAGCCAATTCAATTTGGAAATATGGACCCACATCTATTCAAATAAGGCAAACAGAGTATAAGAAGTCACGGAAAATTTACATATATCAAGTAACCAGAAGACCAACTGGAACTTCTCATAGTAAGTATAAGCAAAATTTTAAAAATAAAATAGAGCATGGCAAGTGTGCAAAGATGCCATTGTAAAATACTAAAAGAATGGATGGTGGTATGCAAAAGGCAGTTGAAAGACCCCATTTGGAAGAAAATATGCTCTATGAAACAAATGTTTCACGCTGCTTACAAGTTTAGTAAGAGTTAATAAAACAACTCGGATCCCAAGTGATAAAAGAACAGAATAAGATTAAATGGTTGACTGTATAGCTATGAAAACAAATTAAGAGCCAAGATGCAATTATTATAAAACTGATAATTAGAAACAAAGGAAACCAAATAGGCACAGCTGTAAAATGAATTGTTGACATGAAACAAAGGCTTAATGTAATCACAGTGGAAGAATAAAGAATAAAATCAAAACAATTACAGGATATTCAATACAGAGGACAAAGATGATCTACTTAAAGGTAACCAGTACCCCTTACAAAGATATTTCACTATAAAAACACAGAAAATAAGAACTAAATCTATATACTGAAAAAGCACATGGTAATAAAATAAAAATTGATGTGTAAGTATCAAAACCCAGGTATTAGTGTATATGTGTGTATGCATATGCATAAAATATCACCTAAAATATATATTACATCATATTATGAAAAACATACAATATATTTACTATATTTTTTCTTCTAAGACAAAAAAAAATATCAAGCTGGTATAACACTGAAGATAGTAAAGGGATATGTACAAAGTTCTAAGAGAAACAAAATATGACCAAAGAATATATCCTACTAAATTATAATTCAACTATAAAAGCAATTTTTTTACATGAAATAATTCAAGGAATACAAAACCTTCAAGTCCTTCTTTAAAAATATTAATGTAAAGTTAAATCCAAACAATGAAGACAGGAGTGAAAAACCTGGGCCCAGTAGTACTAACACACCATCCAAGATCAGAAGATAGTTTTCAAGGAATACAATTTAATACACAGTTGACTAACTTCATTCAGGGTAAGAACAAATAAGCAACCTTAGATATTATCTTTTATCTTGCCTTTGTAATTATCAAGGTATCATTTGACTGGTCCCTCATGAATACATGGCGCCATTCTGCTATTAAAATTTTATTTCTTAAAGAATACAATTAGGCACACAGGCGTGATGCCCATGCGGACATTCCCATGCATAAATCCCTAGTCTTTTCTACTCCCGTGTCATCACTCCCCTGGCTCATCTCTAGACAAAGGATCTTACTTATGAATATTTCTAAACTCTTTCCGTTGCCATTATACACAGTACAATAATGTATTTCAAGAGCTTTAAATGTCTTTATACATTTTGACCCAATACATTCTCTTCTAAGAACTTGTGTTTAAAAACAGAGATAAAGGCAAATATGCATGCTTATTATAGTATTTACAATAGCAAAATTTTACAAGCTATAGAAATGCCTCAAAATAAAACATGATTAAGCTATGATATATAAAGGAATATTTCTATTTTTTTAAGTTGTGACATCACAACATGAATATGATAAAATAAGATATGGGAAAATGAGAGTATAACAAGTGAGAGCATATATGTATACAGTAAGATTCAAAATGTGTAAAAAATACCTATATGAATATAAATGATAGTGGAAGAAAATATACACTCTAATTTTCTCTGGTTTAAAAAACAATTATTATATTTATCAAAAAATTCAAGGTATACAGTAAATACAAATTAGAGAAAAAATAGTCACCTAAACTCTATTATTACAATGTATTATCATTAACATTAGATGAACATAATTTATTTTTGTGTGCATATGACTGTGCATATAATTATGACAATTAAAATGATTATAATATAGATCTACCTTTAAAATTAAATGTAATAAGTATAATTATACTCAAATTTAACAGATAAAAATAAGCAATTAGAAGGAACTATTAGACTACAGAAAACAGGTTTTACACTTCAAGAAATAGTATTTCTTAAAATATTTCTCTTCAAAGGAAAATTATGAAAGATTATAAAGAAACTATAGTACATTTTATTTTTACTACCATGTTTTCATTTTGGATAGTACCAAGTATGATAAAATGTCATAATTCACAATCTTACACTTCATTCTCCCTCCTCTACATTCAGGTTTTTTTGTTAGTTTCATTATTTCACACTGTCAAGGTGTGTAACATTTCTATTCTAATTTGTAATCACAATTTCCAGTTAGTGAATCTTCATGCTATGTTTATACTCATCACCTGTCCTTTACCCAGAGCTTCTCCATAGCCAATTTCCTTATTTTGACTCATCACTTCATAAGCTAGATTTTTTTCCCAGCAAGCATTTGCAAATCTTGATTCCTTTCATTCTTACATACTTGAGATAATGAGATTTGTATGTATACACAAAGGACAACTTGATTGGGTATTAATTTGCTTTCACTGAGTTGCACTCCTGTGACCTCAGGTCTTAAGTCTTGTTCTCTTCTCCCCAGAATTTTCATCTACAGCTAAACCTTTTCACATATTAATTTCAGAATTTATCAAATGAGAATTTAGTTCTCTAGATTTTGCCATTAAGTCTTGAGAAGTGTGTTTGCATGGGGTCAAGGGAGGGAGCAGTATTTTCGGTGCTGGGAATATGGCAGTAATGCAGACAGCCAAGGTCCCTTTTCTCAGGGACCATAGAGGGTGAATGAGGAAACCACTTAAGCTCCTGGATGGCTCTCCATTCAATGCAACATGTGATGTCAATTCCATTCACTGTGCACTTAACATGTACTGTTTCTACTCAAGCAGACGTAAGTTCCCAGAAGAAGAGACCAGGTCTCGTGTTTTATATTCTCCATGACACTGAGCATATTGGCCAGTACTTCTGATGAAGTACAACTTAAAGGCACAGAGACACTACCTGAGTAGAGGTAGAAACCAGGAAACATTGGTAAATTAGTCACTGGTGAGAAAACCCAGCTTCTACGTCTACCTTTATTGTCAATTATTATGCCACTCCATAATCAGTACCCTTCTAAAAGGTGCGGTGCGACTACTGCTAAAAGGTATTTAGTATAGTGCAAATATTAGAAACGTGATAGTCATATAATATTAAATACATTTTAAAGTTTTGAAGATCCATATCTGCTCTAGTCCCAACTCATTGTGAACCCTGACCGCCAGTTTCTTTCCTTATAGAATAAGGAAGTAGGATTATAGATAATCCCTAAATTGCATGGGTCAAACTGAAATGCCTACCTACATTGTGCACATGGATGGAATAGCTGAGTTTTATTGCAATGATATCTTAAGCTATATTTTTTCAACACAAATTTAGTATTTGTTCTTAATTTCCATAAATAATGTATGTTCTTTCATTTTTCTTAAAAATTAAGACCCTCCCAGTCCACATTGTTTTTCCCACTAGGATAAAAAAAATGTATATAAGAAATACGTTATGTTCTTTTTAACTCTACTAACCTCCCCCCCCCAAAAAAGCACATGCAAAATGATGTCACTGCCACTCAGCCTCAATGTTGGCAAGATCCAGCTGAAGATTGCAAACTGAGCGCCTACCTCACCCATCCAAAAGCAGCAGCTGCTCCTTCTTTCTAGTGAAATGTTTCCTCTTTTGTTTTTTTGCAAGCGAGGCTAGCCATCTATATTTTTGTGTTAAGTCTTCCAAATTTGAAACATTATCAAGTGCTTCAAACATTTTTAAATGCTGTACATTAGGTGAAGGTAGTCCAAGGGTGCAAACTTCAAGTATTCAGATGAATAATTACTTGGGGTATAATGCATAATACAACAGAATGACTATAATTAACACTGCTATATGGTATATTTGAAAGTTGTTAAGAGATTAGATCCTAGTATTTCTCATCACAAGGAAAAAAAGTTTTTTGTAACCGTATGAGGTGATAGATATTAACAAAACCTATGGGGTAACCATTTTGCAATATATATGTATGTCAAGTCATTATGCTGGACACCTTAGATTTATACTGTTGTATGTCAATTATATCTCAATAAAATTGGAATAAAGTGGAAATTTCTGATATAAAATAAAGTAACTGTATAAAAATGTATATGAATGTATAGTCCACAGATGACAAGTCTGTAATTTCCTTTCTAAAATTTCTCCAATTTTGTCATGTAGTGAATTTCTTTACTCAAGGTAGAGGGTGAGTACTATGCAGAGTTATTCTGCTATTACGAGTGCTGAAATTTCCATTCTTCCCCAGCACTGCACTGTGTAGGTGAGCCTGTCTGATCTTTCACTGAGGCAATGTGCTGTGTGCAAACCATAACCGAATGCAGGGGAGGGAATCAAAGATGATTTGTGTGGGTTGCACCCTTCTCAGAAGATTGTGCCTTTGAGCTTATGCAAGTAGAGTGCACTTGGATTTCTGATTTTTAATGACAACATCCTAGTGGTTTGTCGCAAACAAACCACTTTCATATCCCTTGTCTCAGAAGTTATTCATATCAACTGAGAATTACAGAAGCTGAGATTAGTATTCCCGTTGCACAAAGCAAACAGCTCAGCGATGATGAGGCACTTACTCATCTGAGGTCACAGAGCTTAGTAAGTAGGAGAGTTGGGACTCAAAATCATGTCTTTTGACTCACAATTCTTTGATTTGTTCTTTTTCTAATATACCATACTTGTTCACCTTGATCCAATTATTGTACATATAGGCAGCTAGAGTCAGACCTACAGCCCATTCTCATGGAGAGGGAAAAGTAAATATGCCAGATGCGACTTCAATTCATAACCTTATTCACTTATATTTCATACTCAAACCAACAAGTACATTGGCTATTCATAGTACAGTTATAAATCTAACATCTATGGTGTCCTTTTCAATATCCTTATGCTGCCAGTAGGTCTCTGATCTACAATAACTGCAATTCTTTTTCTTTCTCTTTTCTTTTCTTTTTTTTTTTTAAGCAATTGTCTTTCTTATGAATCTGGTGCAGTGTGAGGTCCTAGAACATGATAATCACTCAAGATATAATTATTACAATTTCTGCTTTCATCCAAATGGTGTAACAGAACCAGGATTTATTCTCTCACTTGAACTAAAACACTAAACTTCATGAAAAGAATGGTTTTTAAGACACTGTACGGTAGACAATGAAGACAATAATCCTTGAGAGGTGAGAAATGAACAAGATGAACTCTACAATTACTCCTGCTTATAGCCTTGAAGAATTTCCAGGTCATATCACAGGCCATACAGGCAGAGCCCAGGGTACTCACTGACTGAGGAAACTTAGTGGTAAAATTGGGGAGACCAAGGTACCTAGAGTTCACAGGTCAGAGAACCAGAAAGGAGAGAGCTGAAGAGAGGAGATTTCAGAGATGTATTCAGCAGAGTCCGCACATGTGTGTAATGAAACTATGGAAGGCCAGGGGACCACCTGAAAAGATGAGAAGGAACAATACTCAGGGCTCAGAGAGGACTGGGAAGAGAGCCACTTCCCATCAGCCAGGCTGGAAAATCTCATAATTTATGGGGCACTGACTAAATAATTCAGAAGAGTTGTGCCTCAGTACTGGAGAACAAGCCCTAGAATAAAAGTTGCTCCAATCTCACCGAGCAAATCTTAAAAGCAAGACCAGAAAAAAATCAAACGGTTTCTAAGTACCTTAACTCCCAAAACAAATCTCATGAATATTTATAGGAATACAAAAATATTCAGCACCTAACAAAGTAAAACTCAGTGTCTATCATCCATCCACTCAAAAATTACCAAGCAAGCAAATAAGCAGGAAAACATGATCCAAAATGAGGAGAAAAATCAACCAACCAAAATCATCCCAATACTGGCATAGATATTAGAATTAGCAGACTAGAATGTTGAAACATTATAACTACATTCCATATATGCACAAAACTAGAGGAAAAATTAAAGATGCTACACGGTGATGTCAAAGGTCTAAAAGTCTAAAATCAAACTTCTAGAAGTTAAAATTACAATATCTGAGATGAAAAAGACACTAAAAGGAATTAATCACAGATTAGGCATTACAAAAGAAAATATTAGTAAACTTGTATGTCAATAGCAACTATCCAAAATGAAACAGAAAATAAAATATATTCAAAATAAACAAAACTTCAGGTGGCCTAACATCCATGTACAGAGAATTCCTAAAAAGGCAATGGGGTGAGAGAGACAAAAAATAATTTTGAAAAAATTGGCCAAAATGTCTCTATTATTTTATGAAAACTATAAACCCACTGTATTACTTTACAAAAACTGCCATAACAAAGTACCACAAACTGGGAGGCTTAAACAATATACATTTAATATCTCACATTTCTGAAGGCTAAAAGTCTGAAATCAAGGTGTTGGTAGAGTTGTATCCTTCTGAGGTCTGTGAGGAAGAATCTGTCATATTCCTCTCCCTTAGCTTCTGATACTTGTTAGCCATCTTTGGCATTCCTTGGCTTGTAGAAGCATCACCCCAATCTCTGCCTTCATCTTCACATGACATTTTCCCTCTATGTGTCTGTGTCCACATTCACCTCATTTATAAAGACACCGGTCATATTCTATTAAGGCCCACCCTAATGAAATCATCTTAACTATTAGACATTCGCAACAACGTTATTTCCAAATAAGGTGATGTTCTGAGGTACTAGGGATTAGGACTTCAACATATTAATTTTGGAAGTACACAATTCAAACCATGACATCCTCAGGCCCAAGAAGCTCAACAAACTCCAGGCACAAAAGACATTATGAAAATTACACTGGGTACACCAAAATAAAAAAAAAAACTGCTCAAAACAATGATAAAAAGAAAAATCTTACAAGCAACCAAATTAAAAAGGAAACAGTACATACAACGAAACAGAAATAAGAAAGACAGCAGATTTCTCATCAGAAGCAATGCAAGCAAAGCAACAGTAGGTCAATAAGTTTAAAGTAATGGGGGAAATGGTTAATCTAGAATTTCATGCCCAGCAAAAATATCTTTTTAAAATGAAGATAAACTAGACTTTTTCAGATATACAAAACCTCAAAGAAATGACCATCAACAGACTTGCCCTACAAGACATGTTACACAAAGGAAGCCCCTAGTTAGAAGGAACAATAATAGCAAATGAAAAAATGGATCAATACAAAAGAAAAAAGAGCACTGGAGATGGTGATTATATGGGTAAATATATGAGATATGATTTTTTTATTTAAATTTCTTTAAAAGAATTGACTTCCCAAACAAAATTAACTGTGGAGCTTATAACAAGGAGTAGTAAAATATCTGACAACATTGGCACAAAGACTGGGAGAGGAGAAATAAAAGTAGACTATTTTAAGATTCTTATACCATTTGCGAAGTAACAATCTCACTTAAAGGTAGAGTGTGATAAATGAAAGATGTACATTATAATCCCTAAAGCAATTTCTTAAATAAAAATAAAGAGTTATGGCTTATAAACTAACAAGGATATCATAAAAATAATAATAAACCCAAAAGGCAGAAAAAATAGGAAAGCGAGGACAAATAACAGATGAGACAAGTTAAAAAACAAATAGTAAAAAAGTAGATTTACTGGGAGTTCCCTGGTAGTGTAGTGGCTAGGCTTCGGCGCTGTCAATGCTGCGGCCTGGGTTCGATTCCCAGCCAGGGAACTACCCACATAAAAAATAATAATAATAATAAAAAAAAAGTAGATTCAAAACTGACCATATCAATAATCATAGTAAGTATAAATAGTCTAGATCACCAATTAAAAGGCAGCAATTGTCAGACTGGATAAAAAGGCAAGACCTGACCATATGCTTCCTACAAAATCCTTTTAAAATATAAAGACATAGATGGGTTCAAAATAAAATGATGAATAAAGACATATCATGCTAATATGACTCAAAAGAAACCTGGAGTGGTTACTATCAGGCAAAATGTATTCTAGGGCAAAGAATATTATCATAGATAAAGTCGCTTGAAAATGATAAAGGGGTAGATTTATTAAAAGAACATAGCAGTCCTAAATGTTCATGCACTTAGTAACAACAGATTAAAGATGCACAAAGCAAAAACTGATAGAACTGAGAGGAGAAATAGGTAAATGTATAGTCAGAGATTTCAGTACTCTTATTGAAATTAACCAATACTTCACAGAACAAGTAAACCAAAAACCAGTAAGGATATAGAAGACTTGAACAAAACTGTCGAACAACTCGAACTAATCAACATTTATAGAACATTTTTCAAGACAGCACACATTCTGGGCCATAAAACAAGTCATCATAAATTTTAAAGGATTCAAGTCATGTAAGGTGTGTGTTCTGACCACAACAGAATTAAGTTAGAAATCAGTAACAGAAATGTATCTGAAAAATACCTAGAAATCTGGAAAGTAATTAATATGTTTCTAAATAACCCATGGATCAAAGAAAAATCAAAATGGAAATTAGACAATACATAAAAAGTTGCAATGAATATTTGAATAGTGTAAGACTGAAAAATGCATCAAAATATATAGGATCCCACTAGAGCAATACTTAGAGGGAATTGTATAGCACTAAATATCAATAGTACTAGAAAAGGAGAAAAATCAATTATCTGTTTCCACTGTTTAAGAAATAATAAAGACTAGAGAAGAAATCAATGAAATAGAAAACGGAAAAAAGAAATAGAGAAAATCAATAAAACCAAAAGCTGCCCCTTTAAAAAAAAATCTATAAAATTAATAAACCTCTATCAAGACTGACCAACAGGAGAAAACTCACAAATTACCAAAATCATGAATAAGAGAAGTGATATCATTATAGATTTATTCTACAGATATAAAAAGAAAATAGGTGAGCATTATACAAGTAACAGCTTTATGCCAATAAATTTGATTTTTTAAATGAAATAGCCAAATTCCTTGAAATATATAAACTATCAAAGTTTATTCAAGAAGAAAGAGATAACCTTACTTTCCACATACCTATTAAACAAATTGAATTTATAGTTAAAACCTTCCCACAGAGAAAACTCCAGGCTCAGATGACTTCACTGGTACATTCTACCAAACATTAAAAAAAAAAAAAAAACCAAACCAAACAAACAAAAAAACCTCTACACAAACTTTTTCAGAAAATTGAGGAAGAGGGAATACTTACAGGACTTGGCAACCTCTTCATATGCCAGTGTGCATTTTGACTCTATAAGGCCATGGAGTGTACACAGCATTTCCCAGAAATATTCTGTTTTATGAGGCCAGCATTACTCTCATGCCAAAACCAGAGAAAGATAACAGGAAAGAAAGCTTGCAATATCCCTCATGAACATAAAGGCAAAAATTCTTAGCAAATTTAAGCCAATCTAGTCTAATAATATATAAAAAACATAAAACATCATGACCAAGTAAGACAAGTCCCAGAAATACAATCATACATTGATATAAAGACTTGTTCCCAAATGTTTGTGGTAGTTTTTTATGTGACAGCTAAAAACTGGAAACCAAATGTCCAACAGGCGAATGAATAAATTCCATGAGATGGAATACTACTCAGTAATAAAAAAAGAATGAATTATTGATGCCTATGCCAATAAGGGCCAATTTTAAACAGGATAAATTCTGCATATTGGGATTTTTTTTTTTTTAAAAAAACACAAGATATGGAAAGTTTGCAAAAATCGTACATCAAGGTTATACCACTGCCGGGCTGAAGAACATCTCATCCTCACTCCACTTGGAGAACTGGGCTTGTCTGGTCATTAGTTGTTGCCAGTTTCCCTTATTAACATCAAGGCTTCCCAAAGTAAGTTCTGAATAACACTAAGTCTACAGGGGGGTTAATAAGGGTTATGCAAAAAAAATTTTTTAATCAAAACGATGGGAAACTTAAAAACTACAACTGCATTATTCTTTATGACAGGACTTTGCCAACCATTTCATATGCCAGTGTACATATGAACTCTGCAAGGCCATGATGTGCATACAACGTTTCCCAAAAGTATCTGCTCAGGGAGTCCTTCCTTGTTTTTGTAGAACTTCTCCCCGAAGGAGCATCCCATCCAGCATTTGAAGGACATTCTGTGAGAGCATATCTAGGCTCCACCTGTCCTCTGGCTGGATAATCCTACACAAAGGGCGATCCAAGGTAGACAGCAAATAGGGTCAATCATCTACATAAATGCTATTCCCAGTAATTCAGACAAAACGTGAGAATTCTGAAAGCAAAAATAAATTGCTATTGTAATTTACATTGTCTTGTTTTTTTCAGGACACTAACATGAAAGATTTCTTCTCAGCATGATGGCACTCCCCTTCACGAACACAGATAATCAATCAGTAGGTGGCTGGGCGCAAAACAGAATGACAGACTCACGAGAGGAACAAAGGGTGCCCATCAGCAGAGACAGAGAGAAAGGAGGGGGCTTGGGAACCATCTCTGTTAAGAGAGGTGATCCCCATCACCAATGGCTACATCTCCAGGGACCTCATTTATTACCATAAACTCTCACTTCAAACCAGAGTTCACAGTCTGGGTACCTCCATCCATCTTTCAGTTGACAAATGGCATCATAAATCTTCCTTTCACCTCTCAAAAGGGACACAGCTGAGCTAGAGCACCCCTCCCCCAGGCTCTCCCCACCTCCTGCCCCTTCAACCTGGCTGCCATTCTTCTCCACTTGTTAAACAAAACCAAGCTGTTCCACCCAGTAGTAAAAAGAGCCTGACCTTCTCCTAAAGGAGCTGGGGCTCAGACGCAGGAGACAAGGCAGCTGGGAAGACCCGACAATGCAGTGGGCAGAAGAAAGCCCATGAATATTCAAGCATGTTCAGGGGCACTGGGAGTCAGTGACCCCCAAGGAAAGCATGACTACGCCCTCCCACTCCATGAAGAGCTAAGAGGACCAGCCAGATGGCAGAGCCCTTCCGATTTCCAGCATTAACCAGACAGACCTTCCGCTCGGATTCAAGAGTAAAGAGTGGAAAACGTCCTCCACCCCAAGTCCTTCTCCCTGGGCTCCTCTGAAGATTAGGGCTTGAACTGCCCTGTGCACATCCCCTTGGGTCATCCCCCTGAAAATGTACACTCAGAGAAGCGACTTCCCCAAGTACACCTAGTGGGTAACTGGTACAAAACCAGGGCTGGGACCTAACCCCACTCCGCACTCACACATTCCACTAGAGGAACTAGAGGCTTCTACCCTTAGCGCCAGAGGACCTCTGGATATTCAGAGATACATGCGTACTTGCCCAGAAGGGGTTTCAGTTTTCATCTTATACTCAAGGGAGCAGGTAATAAAAATTAAGCACCACTGTGTGGAGCCAGGAGTAATTCAGTTCCCAAAGCAGAAGGGATGGCAGAAAGAGGTTGGACGCAAGTATCAGGTGCTAAGTTTAGAGACAAAGGGAAAACCAAATGAACAAAGGTATTTGGGGGAGGGGGCATTGGTAGGGCCGCCCTGAAGGACTATGAGATGGGGGGTGTTCGCTCACATTCCATCCCCCCATCTCCTTCAGCTTGCACTCCTCAATCTAGTCTTCCATATTCATCTCTTTTCTTCACTCCTCCCCCGTCATCGAAATACATCTGTGTCATATCCCACACCCTCGGGCTTCAAGTTCCTCTGAGAACCCGTTCATGCTACACTATTAATGACTTACCGAGGTTTCTCTTCGCGTGGGTCTACACTGCCTTAAACAAGTGGACAACAATGGCCTAGCAGACAGCGCCGGTCGGGCCTAGGAGCCATTTGGGCAGCAGAGAAAGCCTTTCGGGGATGTTCAAAGATAGAGTTCATGTCTACAGTCAGAGCAAAGAGTGAACACAATGCCTAATCAAAGTTATCTTTGAAAACCCTATACATTTCTCATAATTAAAATATAGTAAAAACAGGATCTTCGGTATCAACATGGTTGGCAACATGTACAGACAGCAACCGTGCTATATGTAAATTTTCAAATCTTTACATATTGCATATCACTCAATGTGGCAAAACATTCATCCGAACAGAAACCACAGACATCAAGGCCAGAGGAGCCCACGTCTTCCCCATCTCCCGTCTCAGTTCACACGGGGGCATCCGTCACGGAAGGGAATGGTAGGCAGAACTGCCTTTACTATTTAAACTGTTGGTTCCTCACGCATGCCTCTGCTGTTGTTGCTGTTGTTGTGGTTGTTTTGTTTGGGTTTTTGTTTTGTTTTGGCTAAGCATGTTTCTGGGTCTGTAAGCCATTTCTCTAATGTAATTCCACATTGAAAGAGTGGACTGTGGGTCTTTGCTCACGTAATTATCATTGGCTCAATTACTCACCTATTTTTAATTCACCTTCAGAAGCAGTCTCATATGGGTCCTTAGAGGAGAGCATCTGTCCATTCTCTTTTCCTCTCTAGTTTCTCAGAGAGGTGAATGGGTAGTGAAGTCCCTGAACGTGGACTTCCCTGGTCTTGGGGAGAGAAGTAAAAGGAAGGGCACTGGTGGGCAGTTAGGAGACCTAAGTTTGCACCCCAGTCCTGCCAATGACCCACTGAGGAAACTTGGGGCAGCCTCACTGTCTTTATATCTCAGTATTTTCGTCTACACAAGGAGCAGGTTGATGCTGAGGAACCCTACATTTCTCCCCAGCTCTGAAATTCTGTGCTTCTGGCCCAGTTCTGCCGCAGCTGCAGAACGCCAGCCAACAGCATCCTCTACTCAGACTCTGGCTCCACTTTCGGCTGTGTGACCTCAGGCCTCACATAACCTCTCTCTGACTCAATTGCCTCATCTCTAGAGGACAGGACAAAGGGCCTGATCTCACAGAATTACCCGAGCTAATCCTCGGAAGGAATACAAGCAGCACAAGCACCTAGTAAGTGATAAATAAACAGAAGCCGGTATTACAATACAATGAAGGGGCCGGGCCAGCTGACACGAGGTCTCCCTGAGCTGCACTCACCATTTTCTAGTTAATCATGTTTGTGCCCCGTGGATCGGCAGCAAGTATCACTGAGAACCAATTACTTGCTCAGACTCCTGTCCTGGGGGGGAAGAGCTGATTGTGCCAGGGGCGACAAGGAAGATTTTGCCCAGCTGGAGACGACCCTCCAGTTCTTAAAGAGCTTAGGAAGGCACTATTATTCAGGGGTACAGCCCCACCACCAAGACCCGGAGGCTGGGATTCTGGTCACTGCCTGTCACGACATGTGACCTGGACAACTCACCCCAGTGCTGTCATTACCTATATAAGACCACCTATGCCATGCTCGTGAGTCCCACGTTGGGGCAATGTGACATTTCTCTGACCCCGGGCCTCTCTATTAGTCACTCTACAGCTCCCCACTTGGGGTTTGGTCATGATGTTATGACAAATCTCCCTTGGGGAGGTACTTTGCTTTATCTTTCTATCAACCCTGTGAGGGAAGTAGAGCAGCTAGCCCCTCCATCACAGATGGCCCAGGGATGTGACCTCATCCACGCAGGTCACCAAGGAAATCAGTGCAGGGGCAGGAAGGCAAACGCCATTCTCTGAACTCCACATTTATTCTTAGGCGCCTATTTTATTTCCCCAGCCACTCAACAGAAAGCATCCTTGTTCCCCTCCCCCACCCCTCAGTCCAAAATACCTCAAGGTCTCTATGGTGACTGGAAAATGCCCTCATCACCCAAGCCTGGAGGTCACCCATTCCTGACATCCTGGGTCCCCGCCTGATCCCTGACCGGGGCCTCATTGTGAATCCTGCCACATCTGTGGGAATAATGCCCTGACCACCATCCCCCACCTCCTACCCCATAAAAGAAAATGGGTTGAACGATCGCCCTCGCTGACCAGTTGTCCAGCCCCTGAAAGGTCACCCAGCCTCTGTGTCGCGCCTTCCTCCGCCCCCGGCATGGGAGCCCGGAGGACCGCCTCAGCCGCCTCTGCATTGCGACGGTCCCGCCTCGCCGTCCTCCCTCCCACGCGCCGTGGGCAGAGCAGCGCCGAGTCCGCTCTTCCGCCGGGACCCAAGGCGGCTGCCAGGCAGAGCCGGGGGCGGCCCCGCTGCAGCCCACCCACCTCCCGCTGCAGCATCCCCACGCGTCCCCCCCCCCCCACCCCGGAGCACGTGCGTGGCTGCCCCCTCCCGGAGCCGGGGCTGCTCCGCCGCCCTCGCAGAGACGCACTGAGGCCCGCCCCCCGCGCCCTTCCCCGGGTGGGAACTGGACTCTCGGCCCTGAGGCCGGTAGGAATGTGCCTGTGCTGCGGGAGGCGCGCCTCGGCAGGGAGGCTGAGGCCGGCAGCGGCGGTGTGCACTCAGCGGCCGGTGAGAAGGGGCTGACGTCAGCCGCCGCGGCCTCCGCCTCCCCGCAACCCGTCGTGCTCCTCGTCCCACCCAGGAACGCCACGTCTTCGCCACGTCGTGCCCCTCTGCCTGGTCAGAGACCGCCTCGCGGCTGTCCCTCCGAGCAGGGCGAGAACGTCAGCCGCTGTTGTCCGTGCCGTAAACATTTCCGCGCCCGTGCTCCTCTCTCAGCCTAATGCGGGGAGGTCATTCCTTGGGGCCATCGGATAGGTATGGATGAATGACCAGGGACTGCAGAAGGAAGCATGCAGTCCTGTGTGACCTTGAGCAGGACACTTCCCTTCTCTGAGCCTCAAGGCTCTCGTCAGACCAGTGGGCGTGACAAGACCAGACAGAACTATCTCATGGGGTGTTTCAGCAGAGAATTTGTTGACAAGATGCAGTGACTGGAAACCTGGGCTTAACGTCACTCCTACCTGAGTGCCAATCCTCTAGTTGTTGAGCTACAGCAAGCTACCTACTCTCTCTAAGGCTTAGGTTGCCTGTCGTAATGCCAGGGCAATAAAACGTTAACTACTTCCCAGGGTTGAGAGAACTAAAGACCATGCAGCCTGTGTAAGATCAAAACGTAGTGGACAAAAGCATGGACTCTCAGATTATGTATCATCCCAGCTCTGCTACCTACTAGCTGTGTGACCTTGGAAGAGTCCCTGAAGCTCTCTCTGCTTCCATTTTACCATCTGTAAAATGATAATAAATACAGTCCCCACTACAACAGATAGTTGTGAGGGTTGAGTGATTTAATATATATGTAAAACGTTTGCTCCAGTACCTGGCACAGGCACATAATAAGCATTAATGAGCATTCGCTGTTATTAGTGTTGGTTATTTAAGCCCTCGGTACCATTCCTGACGCCGAGTAAGGACTCAATAAATGATGGTCATCACTGCAGTGTCCTTACTATAATAGTGGCACCCTTGTAGTATTATAAAAATGGCGACTGCCTCTGACACCCCACATGTGAGGATGACATCCTTAAAATCATAGTGACAGAGCTGGGACTGAGGAACCCTTAGCATCTTCAGTGACGTGCACGGCGGTGCTGAAGAGGCCGTGGGTGGGGTCGCTGGTGCGTGCAGTGCGCTGGAGGCAGAAAGGAGGACGGGGTGAAGCGAGCGAGGCAGCTGGCCGGCCCCTCCGCTTGCATCAACTTACCAGGGCGACAAAGCTCTCAGCAGCACTGCCAAAGGTGCTGACCAAAAACTCATTTCTACACAATGACAGGCAGTGCCTCTCCATGTCACAGAATCAGAATTTTGTGGATTCTCTATCCGACATCCTTACTTACACATGATGCAATTCAGGCCCAGAGAGGGCAAGGCGTTTACCCAAGGTCACACAGCTGACGAGTGGCAGTCAGGACTAGAATCAGGATTTCTAAACCCAAGTCCAAGGTCCTCTCCACCAGGCCAAGTACTTAGAAATGGGAATTATGGCACAGGGGAGTGACCCACAGGCCCTCAAGCAGGTCCCCTTGGAGGGAAATGCACAGAAAAGTGGGGTTTGGAACAAGCAGGTATGCACTCCCCTCTTTGGCTAGGGAAGGAGGTTTACCTGCCCTTCACCATCCCTGCTGTCTTTCCCTGGCTTCCGTGCCCTGATGCTTTGCAGACATGCCCTAAGACTGTCTAGCCCACTGAATTATATAGTATCTCCATGCCATGCTTTCCTGGGGGGCTCCAGATGTCCATGCCATTGGTATAATTGCTGCAGGGCTCACCGGGAACGGAAGGGAATTTCAGATACAGCCAAGAGGGAAGGAAGAAGTTATTCCTTAGCTACCTAAAGATGATCTCTCTCCATATTTATGGTGTCTGCCTTGGCTTCTTCTCATTGGCCAGATGGTGCTGGAGTTAATATGGTTCTATCCAACAAAATGCAAACAAACAAACAAAAGCAGCTATAACTTCTGCTGCTGCTGACCCTCGTGCAGGCTTCTCTGCAGATAATGTTGGGGAAAGCAGCTTACAACGTTCTGCAGAGATTACTGTCAGAAGGTCCATATTAGATCTACAGCAACACTGCCCAGATTCCTACTAACCCCATCTCTAGAGCCAAGTCGCTCGCTCACTCTCACTTCAGCCATACTATAAATTCCAAAGAGATACATGATAAATTCTCTCAGGCCCTTATGTTATGAATGCAGATAAAATCTAATCATTAAACGAGTAGCTGCCAAACATCACTATGTACAAGATTCTATGAGGGTTAAAAGACAAAGAGCATGTAGTTTATTCTTTCAAGGACCGAAGAGTTCAGTGGGAGAGACCTAATATATACACATATATTTTTCAAAATCTGCTTAATTAGCCCTGATATACCTTTGTCAACCTTCCAGTAAAATATACAGAAGAAAGAGGAAACAACACACAAAAAAATCATAATGGTTAAAAAACAAACAAACAAACAAACCAGGATCTGGTAGGAATATTTACTTATCATGAGGCAGCTAATGTCGCTAGAGAAAAATTTAGCAAAGCCGCACCTCAAAATAGCCAGGTTTCATCTCATGAAACTCTGTAAAGTCTGTGCCCTACTCAAGAGACTCAAGCACACCCCCCAAACATCCATCTCACTATCACATGGATGCTGCCTCTTGAGAAGGCGGGAGCCCAGTGCTTGGTACTTAGTACAGTAAGCAAATATCTGCTAAATGACTGAATGAGTGAACAAACCCTTCCCCGATCCATCCATTCTCACACTGCTACTCCTAAAGCCTAATTCTGCAGCCGCTGAGAGACAGCAACTCTGTGGGTATGAAGCAGAGAGCCAGAAATGGTAAACTGGATCCTGGAACATGCCATTCTTATATATAAAATAATTCAACCTTGAAAACAAACAAAAACATTTTTCTGGTAGCATTATATTCTGAAAATGAGATTTTACACATATTCCAATGATCCAGAGTATCAGAAAAGAGGGTAGGGAAACTAGGGTGAAATACCACCGTAGCAGAACAGAGTGGCAAAGATCAGAATTTCTCAGTTTGGCCACATAATTCTTTTTGTTGGGAGTATCTTGTGCACTGTAGGGTATTCTGCAGCATTCTTAGCTTCTATCCACTAGATACCAGCATACACACGCCTCCTCAATTTGTGACAACTGGGAGTTTCTCCAGACATTATCAAATGTCCCCTGGGGGACAAAACCCCCCTCATTTGAGAACCACTGTCATAGACGAATGTTTACGAAACTAGTAATCATAGGGGGAGCTGTTCAGATGACATTGCCCTCTAGTTGTAAAGCTGACCCATCACCACACAAATACACTTGGATGAGAACCAGGGGGCAGCTAGACCCCTGAATATTGACAATCTGAAGATTTTGAGATATTTAGAAGGATAACTAGTGTAAAAAAAAAAAAACTACAGGTTTGGGGCTGGGGGGAATGTAAAACAAAGGAAAATGAAGATTATTGATAAACCCCAGAAATAAACTCATACAAGCTATGGAAGAAAATTTCAAAAACAGTTTTGTGTTCTCAACAAAGAGCAGCAAGATGTGGCATCCATAAACTAAGGGGGAAACTACTAGACAGATGACCAACATGGAAAGATAACACATACAACATGACCCAGTAAGGTAAAATGATAGAATGAAATAAAAAGTGGATGAGAATTTCTTCTTAAGATCAAAAACTTAAAATATAATCACAGAATCAAAATACACAGGAGAAGCAGTAAATATGCAGAATTGATAACACAGACTATCACAACAGTAATGTGAGATGCTCTCCCAGACTGCAAAGAGAAAGGGAAAAACCATGAGAGAACTGTGAGAAAGAAACTAAAAAGCTAACAGATAGCATTTCTGAAAATGTCATTAGAACAAAAGAAATCAAATAACCAAAGATGAAATAAAAATTAAATGTGATCCAATGGAAAAGACTCATGAATATATAGGTTGAAAATGTGCACTTGGATGAGTTTCCAGATCGATTCAATTAAAACTACCCTCACATTTTTTAAGAAAAGCATCTTTTTAGAAATTATGTTAATATAGTATATAATGCTACATACATGTGATTTTTAAAAAGAAAGACTAAAATTTCTATGAAGGAACAAAAATTGGGCACTTTTCATAATTCTGCTTTAAAATGAATTATAACCCAAGAATCATACTCAGCCAATTTGTAGTAGGTAGGCAGGAGCTCAGAAAAACACTCTATCCATGTTCCCTTTTTTGAAAAAAAATGATCATTTAAAGGTATATATATATATATCCCCCAAAGAGCAAAGAAATAAGAATAGGAATACCTCAGAAATAGAGAATTGTATTTAAAAAATTGACAAAAAATATTGAAATTAGGTAACAAAAGATGAATCTCAATAATTATAACTCCAGATGAAATGATGTAAAAATTGTTATTGATGTATGGTGTCATGTGGGTACTAGATTTATTGGGGTGATCACTTCATAAGGTTTATAAATGTTTAATCACTTTTTGTATGCCTCCAAGTAATACAATATTGTATGTCAACTGTAACTGATAGACAAATTTACAAAAAGAAAATTATTATTGAAATAGAATATGAAGGTTACTAATTTAGCATAAATAATCTAGACCTAAATTCCAAGATCACATTAACAAAGAATAAGATGTGCATGCAGGAGATCAGAAGTTCACTGAAAGTGTACATACTAAATGTATTAGAGTAAATGTAATTTTTTGCTCTTGACAAAATTATAGATAAAATATTACTCAAAACCATTTAAGTAGTCACAAATAGAATATATTCAAAGTCACCAGGCAAAAGATAGCAACATGTTTTTTAAAACACAGAAAATAATAAAACAACAAAGACAATTAAATGACATAAAATACTATATTACAGACATTAAAAAATAAATACAAATGAGTTTAACAACTCTCTTTCAAAGTGAGCAAACTCTCCTGGACAAAAGTAATACCATATTGTATGTCAACTGTAATAGAAAAATAATTTTTAAATCATCCTTTGAGCACGGCTTATATTATGTTCATTCCTGAACATCTTATTCTGGTAGCTGCTGGACACCCCAGTGAAACCCCAGGTATGGACCTTTGTCCTCTTTGATAGGTGGAGGTAAAGATGTCTAGCAAGATGGCAGAAGGGGTGAACGAAGTCCAATTATGAAGCACTTAGCACAGGCATGGCACGTGAAGGCCCCCGAATCAGGTCAGGGGGCCCCTCACTAGTGGCCCTACCTTCAGACTGGCCCCATGAATACAGCCTCCACACTAGCAATCTTACTGCTACTCAAGTCTGATCATGCCACTCCCCAGCTTAAGACCCTTCATTAGCTCTCCATTTGGCCAGGATCGAGTCCAGACAACTCAAGGTGACTTACTGAGTCCTGCCTGAGGCCACTGCCTCTTTCCCCACCCCCAAGCCCCTTTCTCCAAGCTCCCTAAGTCCCAGCCACCACTCTTCTCTAGGCTCCCCCTCCACGCTGTGCTCCCCCTTGCTCCTGGCCATTGCACATTCTGTGCCCTACTTGGAACTTTCCAACCACTCTGTCCCCACTTCCAACCTCCCTCCCGCCAACCGACTTAAATTTTGACACTTTCTCTAAATTTACTTCTCCCTCAGCTCTCAACTGCAATGTTACTTCCTCCAGGAGCCTTTCCTGACTCTAGACTAGGATACTCCCAGAGCGACTTCTCATCAGAGTACATGTCACTATTTGCTGCAATTGCTTATCTATCTGTTTGCTCTGTTACAGCAGTGTCCCACCTTTTGGCTTCCCTGGGCCACAGTGGAAAAAGAATTGTCTTAGGCTACATATAAAATACATTAAATCTCATGGTAGCTGATGAGCTAAAAAAAAAAAAAAAAAAAAAAGTCACACACACAAAAAATCTCACTTTTAACAATTTGTGTTGGGCCGCACTCACAGCCGTGCTGGGCCGCAGGTTGGACGAGCCTGCTCCATCCCACGGTAAGCCTTGTGCGGAGATGGACACTGAATCCTGGGGGCCCAACCAAGGAGAGGAGAGGGAGGGCCGGAGGAGGGAAAGCAGGAAGCGGGGAGCTGCCTCACCTGGCCACGGTTCTCCCTCGTCAGGCTCTGGCTCTGTGTTTACATTTGGGTTTCAACTTCATCTGACCTCTGGGAAGAACTGAAGGTGAGGGAGCCACCCCCAACATAGCAGAGCATTAAAGGGAGACGTTAAAGCGTAACAATTTATTCTTTACCAATCAATATCTGTACCTGAGAAATTTACCCATGAAGATGAAGAAAAAAAACCAGAAGATTCAGAATGTCCCCTGAGCCAAGGATTCCTTCTGAGAAAGCTCCTTGGGGGCAGCCAAGTCTTCACAAAGAGAGAAGCAGAGGGGCCCAGAGCCCTGGCTGAGAGAGTGACAAATCGCCTTAGGGATGAGGTACTGTCACTCCCTTCCTCCTGTGTGTCTCGTGGGAACCTGTGTGGGCTCCTGCCTGCACCCAGGGCTCCTACATCCATCTCCATCTGCTAGGCTGTGAGCAACTGCAGGCAGGACCCAGGCCTGAGCTGTGTGTCCTCAGGGTGCCGTATACTGCCTGGCACATAGTAGGTGCTCAAGAAATGTTTTCTGCATCAATGAATGAATGACCTTTACTCCCACTCCTCTTTGAGGAAGCTCCCTGTGTCATTCCTTCTTCCAATGCACACCGTGTGCCTATACAGGAAACAAGACACACGATTCCTCGCCTGATGGAATCTGCAATCTTCTGGAGAAGATACAGGCTGAGCACGTAATTCCAGGTGTGCTCAGGGTTAGGAAAGAGACATCCACTGTGACCTGGGAGGCGACAGGAGGGATAGGGGAAGCTGACAGATCTGAAAGCTGCACGTAGGGGACGGGGGAGAGAAAGTTCCAGGAAATGGAAAGTACATGAGGAGGTCCCAGATGGAAAAACGTGGCCGTGGAGGCTGCTGCGAGAGGAGACGGGATTCTCCAAGCCTGAAGCCAGCGCAGGGCGGCCCAGCAGTGTGCACACTCACCCCAGCAGGGGAGCCCTTTCTTCCAGTAAAACTCTCTGTGGAAGCCGTTAACATGAAGCATAAAAGGAAAGCGGCTCCAGTTGGAGCCAGCTGCTGTGTTACCAAGGAAGGCAAATGTGTTGGCCCAGAGCTTCTCCCACTTCAACACGCACACACATCACCGGGGCGTCCTGTGAAAAGGCAGATGCTGACCAGGAGGCCTGGGTGAGGCCTGAGCTTCTGCATTCCTGACTGCTGGCCCACCAACATCACTTAGAGCAGCTAGATCCTAACCACTCACCAAGAGGGTAACCAAGACCCAAAAGAAGGCAGGGGGTGGTCCAATGACCTCTCCAGATCTGCCCCGTGTGGTGCATGTTATCAGTCGCTGGGGGGGTCTGCAGGGAAAGTTGAGGCGCTCGGAGCGTGTTATCACGGTAGTTCGCGTGTACACACCCATACCTGCTTCCATGGGAAAATTGCGAGTGTGTGTGCGTTTCTCTGAGCAGTGCACGTGTGCATGTGTGCACCCTCAACAAATGCTCTCGTCTAGAACAAGACTGATGGACACTAAAAATAGCTCCTGGGAGTTACAGCAACATAATCCGGATTTGGAAGAAAATAAATTATTTGATCTGTCACTCTGATGTGAGCAGGTCAGCTACAATCCACCCAACACTTGCCCTGTTATTTTAGCGCCACTGACAAAAAGAAGGGAGCGATACTAAGAGCAGATTTTCAGCTTCTTGGAAAGGATTGAGGGCATGATGCCTCATAAAAGAATTGTCTCTCCACCCAAGTCTTGGTTCAAAGGTCGCGCTGTACTCCTCAAGTCCCAGAAATGACACATACTTGCAGGTGTCCATGCATGGAGAGCACAGGGCTAGGACTGCCTTGGGGTTTCAGGACAATATGAAGTCCCTAAGCCTAGAGCTCTCACCCCTGCCACCTGTTACAGTGCCTGAACCCACACGATCGAGCCCGTGCTCTTGTAATCTAAAGACTTCCAGCTAACGGACTGCCAGTCCTCTACGTGGGATAATCCTTTAAGCGTTACTATTTCGTGACATTTTATCACATAAGTCTGTAGGGAGCTCGAAGACCCATAAGCGAAAACATAGCCTTTTGGAATGAAACCCTAGATATGAGCCACTGGTGGTTTTTATAAAACCACCTAATGAGCAAATGTGATTTGGGGTTGTACTATTAATAAGACTAGAGGGTATAATTAAAAGAGGTGATGATCCCCAAGAATTACACATATCCAGATAGCGCAGGTCAACATACGTGACAGTGCTTTGAACACGAGGGGTAACTAAAATCAACCCCATGCCAACAGCTGGGAACGCCGTGGGGACAAGTGAAGCAGGCCAAGTGTGAGGGAGCAGGTGGCCGCTGTCACTCCGTCTCCAGGCTGAGAAGACACTGAGGCATGGTGGGGAGTGGGAAAAATGAGCAAGTCTGCCACCTGAAGGGTGGAGAGTGCCTACCCCAGCCAATTTTAGCCATGCAGTATCGGAAGCCTAGGACAACCAGAATTCTCGTTTTCAAGGACACTGGAACTTTACATTTTTATTGGCTATCTTTGTATCCTCAAATATTGACCACCAATTCAAACTTGAACACTGTGAGTGACGAGCAAAAGAATGTCGTACATGGGCTGCCTATAGGTGACCCTCTGCTCTCCGTGATTCCTCGTCTCTCTTTCTGGAAGCCCCGCGGGCAGGTCCTATCAGTTAGCGCCCAAGTGCCCGTTATTGCCAGAAAACAAGAACACGGCTCAGACAAGCCTGAACAACACACACGCGTGGCAGCGCTCAGCCCCTGGGGATCAGGACGCACGTTTCCGGGTTGGGCTAGGGACGAAGCTGGTTGCCAAAACACTCCATGAATGAGGATGACACCCTCCGCACAGGCTCTCTTCTGCACTTTAACCTTCTGGATCTTTTCTCTGGACTCTCTCCCCAACTTGAAATACCATTTCCTCATCCTACACATGGGACCAATCCTGCATGTCTTGCCTACTTAAATAGGGTATTGGATACCATTTAAATAGAACAAGGATGGTAAGTATATAGCAAAACGGTTTTATCCTTAATCATGATGATGATGATAACTAACAGCATGCCAGCAACAGTTGTATATTACCTATTTTAATTTTAATCCTCTTGCAATCCAATGACATATAGATACTATTATCATTAGCATTTTATTATTATGAAAACTAAGGTACAGAAAGGTTAAGTATTTTCCCAGTGCTGCACAGCTAAAAAGTGACAGAGCTGGGAGCCAGCTAATTGCTATCTTCCTTTCTGTTGAGCCTCAGAATCCTTGTCAGTAGAGTGATCCAAGAAGCCCCTACTATGGATCAAGTCGGCGTGCCAATTAAAATCTATTTTCCCAGCTCTAGCCTAACTCAATGCCTGGCACAAAAGAGGTCCCATTACCCTCATTAAATATTAGCTCCTTCCTCCAACTTCACAATTTATTATGAAGAGCAGCTCAGAGGATGGGTCTAAGGCAGGGTACTCAACCTCAGCACTATTGACATTTGGGTTGGATCATTCTTTGCTGTGGGGAGCGACCCTCTGTACTATAGGGTATTTAGCAACACCATTACCTCTACTCACCGGATGCCAGTCACACTCACACACACACGTACACACACCCTTTGCCAGCTATGACAACCCAAAATACCTTCAGACATTGCCAAATGTCCCCTGGGGAGTGCAAAATTGTCCCCGGTTGAGATCCACTGGTATAAGCTATGAATAGTCAAATTCCTCCTCAAGGACCCACAGGTGATGCACCCCACTTTCCTTTGCTCCACAAAGCTGCCAACCCAGCCTTTATCGGGAAGTACCTCTGCCCCCTAACTGTGGAATCAGAAGCACCTCCCCAGGAACTGCCTTCTGCTGTCCAGCAACAGATCCCAAGGACTCCCCATCCGGAAAGGTTTCCCGGTCAATCCCCCAGGACATGGATGAGGTCTGGGGAGGAACGAACATGGATGAGGACATGGGGAAGACAATGGAAGTTTCAGGGTTCCCCTACTACTACAGGCATAACGGTACCTACCTCGGAGGGTTGTGGAAGGACCCGGCAAAGGCCAAGTACCTGGGAAGCTCTCAGGTAAACAGTAGCCCTCCATGGTAACCACCTTAACTCCTATCCATTCAACGAAGGCTCCTTCTCTACCTTCTAGGTCCCAGGCCTGTCGTAGCAGCTGCACTTAGTTCGCCTACCCTAATGCTCACGAGGAAAACACTGTTAGCACGTGGGCAGTTTGTAGATGAAGACTCTGACATTGCAAGCTTGCCAGTGCAGGCTGGACCGTGGGGGGACAGGATTGGTCAAGCCCGTGGCCACACGGCCAGTGAAACGCAGCCCGCTAGACGGAGTGAGACGAGACTCACGTCTGGGCAGTGCCACCGCCACGTGCCCCGCTGGCCTGGCACCCCCTCATCAGCCTCCCTGAGGCCCCGGTTCCCCAGCTACCAGAGCAGGGGGCTGCATCAAAGTCCCTTTGGCTCCAGTATCCCACAACCCTCTTGTGTTACCCCCTCCCAAACCCGCCTCCAAGACAAGTGATGGCAATTCAGTCCATCAATTAAGATTTTTTTGAACCGTTGCTTAAGAAGAAAAAGAGAAGATTACCTCCCAAACTGAGTGTTTCCCCTTACAAAATTCCCTTCCCACTACAGACCGGGTTAATGTTGTTTCAGCGGCGCTGCGGGAATGAGGGGGGCGGGGAAGAAGTAACCACCTGCCAAGCAAGAATGTTCATCAGCTGGAGGAGGTGGCCATGGACCCGGAAGCAACGCTCCAAACACATCGGGCCTGCGTTCTCCAGTTATGTCATTAAGTCACTTCAAAGTGCAGGACAGCGGCGAACAATGAAGGGGAGAGGAGTGGCAGCAGCCCAGAAATGGGGAATGGAAAGGAAATCTTGGGGAGCACAGCGTCCAAAGTAATGGAGACGACCAGGGGTTTTACATGTGTCACCTAATCCCCACAGCCCGGCCATCGAAAACCCAGCTCCGCGGCATTGCTGGGAAAACTCCATCCAGGCAGGTGACCCCGTGCACCGTCTGACACGGGTCAGTGCCATTGCTCTGTCCCATTTAAAACGGTTCATCTGGTCAGCCCACATCTAGGGAGCTTTACTCCCGGGCCCACACAGCTAGTGAATGGCGGAGCCAGGATTTGCACCAGATCTGATGCCAAATCCTATTCCCAGAACGTGCAAGCCACGCTGTGTCACTTAAGCCTTCGTTTGAATGTCTCTGCCGCCAGGTGCACTCTACCTCACAGGGCAACCCCATTCCATGGTAGAAGCCTTGCTGCTAAGGCTCTGTGCAAGAGACCCTGCCTCTGCCTCCCCCTTGCCCAACCCTGGGACCCTGAGGTCCCACAGAACCAAACGTCTCCAGTTTCCTCATGGCAGTCCTTCAAACATTTAGTCATCGACCACCTAACACTTCTCCAGGATAAAAATCTCCCCTTCTCTTCCTCGTTGCCCATTTGGCAGGGCCCCCAGCCCCTTCCTATCTCAATCACCTTCTTCAGGATACACTCAAGTGACAGGTGGACTCCTAGGGAACTGAACCTGGGTTTCTCGGTGTATCCAGCTGGAAGAGAATGGAGGAGGACCATCACCTCCCTCCGCCTAGGCTTAGTACTTCTGTTAGTGCGGCCCCGTCATGTACTGGCTCGGGGTGAGACTCGCTCCCAAGTAGCTAAGACTCCCTTACTCTTTCCCAAAGCGGCCTTCTGTAGCCGCTGCACCCCCGGTCGACAGTTAGTGGGTTCGTAGCAGAATGCCACCACACAGATCCCACAGGGCGAAACCACACCCAGGAAACTCATGTGCTCTGTCCCACTCAACAGCCTTTCCTCTCTTTGGGAGGTAACTAATTGTTATTTGTTGGCCCAACAGGAATAGACATTCTATTAACCAATAAAATAAGTACCACCCCTCGTAAGCCCGTAAGTCTTTATCTTATAAAACATTTTTACATCAGTAACAAAAACTACCACGTTGAGCACTTGCTGTAAGATTGGCTCCAGGCCAGCTGATTATCCTAACCCGCGTGATAACCCCGCAAGTTTCGCCTCATTTTGTTTCCTCTTCCCCGATGAAGAAACTGAGGCACAGAGGAGTTGAGTGACCTGACCCAGGTTTCACAACCACCCCAACATTTTCTCTCCTGTCAGCACCAGGTGTGAGATTCAAAGCCAGGTGTGCTGGACCCAGAGCTCACACTTCTTCCACAACAGCACGATGCTTCCAAGCCAAAATGCCCTGCATTGGTCCATCTTGGGCTGCTGAGTCTCTCTCTTTCTCTAATTTCCACGTCACTGTCAAAAAACATCCTCGGATCCTGCAATGGGAGAAACCAAGGCACTTGTCCAAGGTCGCACAGCCTGTGCTCTCCTTGTCCCAGGTCCAGGTACAGAGGCCCCTCATCCTGCTGTGTCAATTCATGCTCTTGTTCTGGTTGAACCTCCCAGAGCTCAGAGGAGCTTGGAGGGTCAGAGGGTTGGACAGGGGCAGGTCACATCCCCTGCAGACATCAATCTCATGTCGACCTACCTCCCCACAAAAGGAGCAGCTGGTCGGCCAGAGCCAATACGCGGGAGGTAATCTAAAGGTCAGATGAAGGCTGGATGGCGGCCCGCCCCTTCTTTCATGACAAATGCGTCTGAGATGTGAGCACAGGGAGACCGTAATATTTTAAGATGGGTAGGCTCCTGGGACCACTGACTTCACCCAGCCTGTGGCAGCCCCAGTTTGTAAAATGCAGTGTCCGAGAGTTACAAAAGGTGGAGAAATGGAGGGACATGAGCACGGGTCAGCTGCTGGTCTTTGAACCTTGTTGCTTAAGTCCTTTCAGTCTCCCTTTGCTTATCTTTAAAATAAAGAGATTGTGGATTTCTAGTCCCATTTCATCCAGTGCTGGAGCTGCGTGAACCCTTAGAGAGCAACTAGCAGAGCAGGTTCCAAGTAGCAGAACCTGTTCTCACAAGGACTCTTAGGCAGAACCCCAACGCATCTAACTGATAACATCCGAACTCTTGCTCTGATCGTCACAGAGTTGGGGGCTTGGAGTCCCCACCCCAGCAATCACCAGCACCGCTCTGAAATCTGAGTGTACCCAGCAGCAGTCCAAAGACTGTCCATTTAAGAGTCCACTTTACAAGTGGAGAAACTGAGGCCCAGAGAAGTTAAAGTTCGCTGTGAAGCCTCACAGCAAACGTCACAGAATTCAGGCAGGAATGAAGGACTCACCGGCTCTGGCTGAGTGTGCCCTCTGCGACAACACGCGGGGTACGCTTTCATTTCCTACATGTCACCACGTGTGTGTGATGCACACTGCAGTGCTCTGCACGGCGGCTTGCACACGACACTCCTCTGAGCCCACAGTTCAGCAGGCGCGGGGAGATGGGCGGGACCCTCCCCTCTGCTCCGGTCAAGGTGAGGCCGCTTTTGTCCCCGCTCCCTGCTCACCGTACTTCCTGAGCACCTGCTGTCTGTCAGGCACCACACTGAGCACTTTTATGCATATCGTCTCACCGGATACTCCCAAAGGGCCTGGGCGGTAGCTGTTACCTTTGTGCCCCTCAGAGGTGAGGAAACCAAGGGTTAGAAAATGAAGGAACTTGTTTAAAGCCCTCCAGCCAGCAGCAAGTGGAGCCGGAGTCACAGCCTCGGGGCCTGCGCCGACACCACCTGCGCCGACACCACCTGCGCCGACACCACCTGCGCCGACACCACATGGCCAGTCAGGGGCACCTCCAAGCCCAGAGCCACCAGCAGTTATTCTGGGCTCTTCTCAGCTTCCCTCCCCTCACCCATCTCACCTGAAGCTGTTTCACCTGCAGTAGATCTACAAGGTAGATGGGACAACTGAACCACTGGCATGCCCACGACCTTCTCTGGAGTCACACGATGTTAGCATCAAACCCAAACCCAACCCTCGGCTTCAGAACAACCTACTTTCCACCAGCTGGTTGTTCCTGAAACTTTTACTTGTCCCTGATCTTTTCCGCCTTGACCCCCAAAATGCCAGCTCCACACAAGGCTGCTGAGCCGACAGTTATATATAAATGCCGGGGCCCCGAGGTGCCTATTTCAGAAGCAGTCGATACACTCCTGTCTCAAGTTCCCGCTCAGCTCCCCCCGCTTGCAGGGGACCAGAGTGGCTGGGTCCCGTTGGAAAGGAGACACAGGGTAGACATCCTCTGACCTGAAACACAAGTCAGCAGGGACAGCAGGGACAGCAGATCCCAACGCCAGCTCTCAGTGCTGCCCGGCTCTCCGAAAGGAACTCAGTTAGCAGCTGAATCATTCCACGACTGTAGAACCCGGTATGGTCACGCCCTGTACGAAAAAACAGTACGCTTCCCTTTTAGACTGTCAAAGCGTATGTATTTGTGCATATACAAATAGACTATGCACATCTTTTTAAAAAATGATTGTATGAACTGTTTTCTGCCTTGGCTGGTTTTCATTTACAAAGTAACAAACATTTTTCTGCGCACGCGTGTGCGCACGAACCCCTTCGGTGTTAGATCACCGGCGATTTTACTCAGTCTTCCTTCTGTGCTTTGCACGCCCACTTCTCGTTTGGGGAACAGAGCCGTGAGTGTCCTCTTATCCCCACCCCGTCACCTCCACCCCCCGAGATGGTCGCATGACTCACCTAGCTAAGCGCAGCTGTCCCTTCCCTGCACACAGCGGAGCGTCCAGCAGGGAGCTCGTGGTCCGCCCACTCTGAGAGGGAGGGCCTGCTCTTCCCCTGGAATTTCACGCTGAACAGAGGACAGCGGGCCAAGAGTTGCTGGGAGACTTAGCATGCCACTCCCACTTAGAGAAATGCTGCCTTAGCATGGAGGCAGGAGGAAGCGGAAAGTAGAGCCAGGACGTGGAGACGAGCCTGCTGACTGTTCTAGGGCGTCCGCCGGGATCCCTGAAGTTCCTAACCACGGGGTCCAACAGATCCCTCCTTAAGCTGGTGTGAGTTACACGTCTCTCACAGACTCAACACCTATGGCTGCTAGTAACTCCATGTGTACGTGCATTCCTTTGTATGAGCAATGGTAGGAGAGGGCTTGCTGAGGATCCTTCAGGGGTCACTGGCAGAGCTGCACTTTCTTCTCTGCTTTTCCAAACGTCTCTACATCTCCAGTCTCCAAAGATTTTGGAGAGCCCATTACAGTGATGCTCCAAGGTTCACGAGCCTCGTATGTCACAATCACCTGGGTTCTGACACAGACCTACGAAAACCAGCAGTCAGGTGTGGGGTCTCAGGGTTGGCTTTTGAACAGGCTTATACTGACATTTAGGCAGAAATTAGGTTCCTTGCCATTCTTATCTGCAAATGCTATCGGTCCCTACCAGCTCCCTGCCTGGCTAACCCCTGGTCTCCTGGGGAGTGGTAATTGAATGTCACATGTTAAGCATAATCCTAGGAAATCCTCTGTCATCATGATCAAGTCCCAACAGCTCAGAGTAATTAGATCTAGACTGGGGAGAGGCACAAATGAGTAAGGTATTAATGCAATTTGAAGATTCTGAGGTTCAGGCAATGAGGGAGACCAGAAACAGCCAAGGAAAGCATGGCCATGTTCCAAGTGAGGGGCCTCGTGGGGGAGCCATGGTATCCCTGGGACATCCTTAATTCATTTCAGCTTCTGTCACACCTGCTGTCCCCAGTACGGTGTCCCATCAAACAAGGGCATGCCTACGTGGTGGCAGACTTCATCCTGGGCTATAGTAAACGGTGATGGATTTAAAACTTCCCCTGCCCTGGACTGGCTATATTTTAGCAACTTGATTTAAAAACTTAAAATACTGCCTGACCCTTCTCCAGAACTGTTGAGTCAAAAACCACAAGAACCCTGAGATCTATATTTTTTTAAAGACCCCCCTTGATTTTTACATAGCCAGCCCAACTCCAATCCATGAACTAAATGTAGGAACTCTTCTACATGTTCACATTTGAAGGTTATAGCTGGATCTATAAATTTTTAAAAAATTAAAAAAAAAAAAAAAGATTAGGGCAGAAAACAGAAGCAAGAAAGGCCCTGGAATGAAAGAACTCAAAAATCACCATTTTGCAACAACAAATGAAAAGGTAGATCTAAATGAGATGACCAGTGGATGCTAAACCCTTGGGTAAAAAGTGGATGGATAGCTTCACTCAGTTGGGTCCAGGTTGGCACCATGGAAATGAGGACAGCCTGACATTACGTGCCCAGCAGGTGGTAGAGAAGGAAGAACACGCTCACCACCAGGGCATCTAACCCAAACAATTGAGCCTGAAGATAATCATGTTCTAGACTTAAGACCACATTACAGGAAATACTGGGGATAAAAGAACAATTTAAGCACCAACAGGAAGAAGTAATCGCCTAAATCCATAACGTCAGATAATCTACAAAAGACCCAATTTCTCCAACAGGTCAGTGGTATTAAAAAGTGAGGAGAGGAGGACACAGTTAGGAAATAAAGGAGATTTCAGACACATGATTCCTGAATATAATGTGTGAACCTTGTTTAAATCCTGATTTCAACAAATCAACTCTTAAGAGGCAATTTTGAGGCAGTCTAGGAAACTTAAAATGACTAGTTATAGATAGTATTAAGGAGATTTGTACATGTTGCTAGGCACAATAATTTTCAAGCCTCTGTCAGTTAAAGCTAGATATGAAGTACTTACTAAAATGACGTGATTCTTGTGTTTAAAATGCTCCAGTTTAAAAAAAAAAAAAAAGTAGTGGGATAGTTAAAAGAAAAGATTAGTAAAGTGTCAATAATTGCTAAAACTGGGTAATGACTATTATACCATTCTCTCTATACTTTTTGTACTTTTAAATATCTTTATTGCCAAAAAAAAATTTTTTTTAATTCCTGGCACCGCTAGTCCTACCTAGTATAATATGAACAATGACGGGTAAGTGGGGGTTGGGGGGTTAAGAGTGAAAAAATGAGCAAGCAAATAAAAACAGAACCGATCAGAGCACAGGAGGCTAACAGAGACCGGACCCTGCTCAGCACTGCCCAGTGTGAATACGAAAACATCCCTCCAGGCGCTGATTCATGCCTGCCTCCTGCCGAGTTCAGGACAGGTACTGGGTTCTGCCTGGGGAGATCAGCGTCTCATGAGGCGATCAAAATCAAGGCAAAATACAATGGACAGAATAATGATTAAGAAAAGCTAAGTTGTTTGAGCTCTTTCTCTAGGAACTGTCCACTTCCTATCATCTTATTTAATCCTCACAATGCTAGTGTCCCCATTTATAAAGAAATTGAGTCTCAATAAAGCCAAGCCAGTCACCTAAGGTCACACAGGTAGCAAGCAGAGGAGCCAGGCCGCCGAAGGTCCATCCCACGGCGCAGGGAGAAAATGGGCTTGGGGAGATGTGATCGGTTCTGCCTTGTTGCTCTACAGGGACAAGTTTAATGATGGAGACGTGAATGCCCTTGCTTTGAACAACTGGGCAGCCGGGAAGACCCCGGGGGCATTGGCAAGGTTACACGGATGGCAGTTTCCTTCCTATCTTCCAAACAGGCAGGAAGCTTGAAACATTTTGGAAAGTTCGGACCCGGTAAGCAGCTTTCCTCCCGGGCCCTGTGTCACCTTCCATTCCCAGCTCGATTCCCACTCGCAGCGCTGCCTTTAGAGACTGAGGCCGTGGAGTCCGACAGACACGAGCCTCGATCTCTGCCCTCCCGCTTACAAGCAAGTGACCCCAGGACATGGAGGGGCGTTCCCGCACTCCCTGCGCCTGGGGTCCCTCCTGCGCGGTGGGGATAGTGAAGGATCCAGGCAATGTGCGTAACACCATTTGGGTGACGAATAAAAGTAACTATTAGGGTGATGACACTTTGCACCCTGCTGGGATCCTTCCTGCCCCCAGACCCCGTAAGCTCACGGACCACTGAACTTCAATCCCAGTAAACCAATGCTGGCTGCAGTAGGCAGTCAATAAACACTTACTCTGGGGGTTAAGCTGCTACCTGGAGATGTCCTGCCCATAGGCTTATAACATTATTTAACTTTTGCACATGCTCCTCCACGAGAATTTAAGTACAGAAGGTCGAAACTTGTCTTTCAATTCTCTACCCCCCACCCCCACCCCCATTTCATGCAGTATGAGATTAGAGGTTCAACGAATGCTTGCTGAAATACCTCAATGGAGAGCAAAGCCCTGGCTGTGCCTACGGGATAGTGACCAGGACCCCAGGCCCATCTGTAGCATGGCCTGTAGTTGAATCCATTCCTACAAGAAACACTGCAAAATCAAGTAGTCCATGGGGGTAATTCAAGCCCCAGGTCACCAGAAGCCATTTCTCTGGACGCGGCAACACCCACCTCTTCTCTCTGCTCTGCCAAACCAGGGAGCGAACACATCCCTCTCAGTGATTTGTGATGCCTCCACTGGGACAGAGGAAATGCAGCGGCGGCGGCGACAGTGGCTACGCAGGGACGCATGCAGCAGGCTGGCCCCGGAGCTGGGGGCCGGCTCCCCTGGGCACGGCGTGCGCCGCGCTGGCCACAGCAATTCATCATGTTTAAAATCATGCCTGCAGGAGGGGCCCTGAAAGGTGACGGGGGAGCTGAAGCCGCAGGTTCCTGGGGAAATTCGGGCCTTGTGATCCTATTCTTTTTCTTTGTTTCCAAGCCTAAAAGGATGGTGAGAAACATCCAATACACAGGGCACCATGAGCGTAATTCAAAGAGGAACACTCATTCCGCACTGACCAATCCCAACAGACTAAGGAAAACTGACCTCACCTGCAAGAAATCCCTTTATCCCTGCAAAGTACCTCCTCCCAACCCAGCCCAGTCCTACTGCTATAGACACCATTCTCTGCGCAAGGAGAAGAGCTCAGATTTGAGAGCCAGGTGGTCGAGCCTGGCCACTGTCTGACCCTGAGCAAGTCGCTTCTGCCTGCTTGACCTCAGCTTCCTTGACTCCAGGAGGAAAAGGGTGGACTAGATCAGGGTGCACACATTTAAATGCTGGGGGGAGGGGGGGCGGGAGAGGGGGAGAGAGAGGGGGAGAGAGAGCAGATGGCAATAGTACTAAGTGGCTTATACTGTCACTTGGCTAAAATCCTGGAAGGGTATAACAAAAACAAACAAAAAATAGCAAAACAAACTCTATTCCACCTGTTTGTGATCCACATTAAAGAGCCACTCAGGACCTTTGCCGTTGTGTGGAATCGCCCTTGTCCTTGTGTCAATGGCATCCACAGTGCGCTCCCACGGCACCCTCCCCTCGGCACACCGCCAGAGCTGGCCGCCAGACGTGCTCTTGGGAGGTAGGCCTGAGCAGTCCCAGGGACACCTTCTCCCCCAGAGGGTGGGGACCGGTGAGACTGAAGAAGGAGATGGGAAGGAGAGAGGGAGAGGAATGCAGAGACAGAGAAAGGGATGGGGGGTGAGAAAAACTGAAACCCATAATCATGTCAATAGCCCTACTAGTGAGGCTCAGGGAGGCTCCATCCTTGAGCCCCGAGCACCTCTGGCAGTGCGGACCAGAGCCAGGACTCAAACCCCGGTCTGCCGGGACGAGCAGGCTTTACTCTCGTCCTCCTCATTTCCCACTTCGGGGTCGGAAGAAAAGACACATTCCAGTCTAGCATTTCAGAGCGCGACTTCCTTCTAGGGCATCCGACTCTCCCTCCTCTGCTGGCACCGGCCTCCCCCCTTCCCTTGGCCTGGAACTGCCCCGTAGCCACACGCAAAGGGCCCGGAAAGCCTCCCTGCCCCGGGAAGTCTCCGCTGATTCAGCCCTCTTTGGCCCCAGTGGAAGTGCCCTCTCTACCCAGCTGGTAGCCCACACTAACAGTAGTAAAATTACGAGTACAGTCACAGCAGTAAGAGTTTTTATTGACTTCTAACTCGGTGCCAGGCTCTGTTCGCAATGCCTAATGGATATAAAAGGTAATCCTCGCAACAGCCCTGAGGCATGATGAGCCCCGGGCTCTGGCAGAGGCTCGGAGGGCGAGCCCCGGCACCCCATGTCAGCAGCCCTTTCATCCCCAACCGACCACGGCACTGCCCTGGGTTCCACGCTACCTGTGACAGACAGACTCCTCGTTTTTCATCTCGTAACAACCCACAAGTGTCAAAAGAGAGGGCTCGGAAGAGGACAACAAGCCGGCAAGTTGGGGAACTGGCCACAGCAACACATTCGGTACACGGTCATTCTGACCCCCGGACGTGGCAGAACCCCAGGGGCCGGCTTGAAACAAAGTCTGACAACCAGGGCCAGCAGCACAGAACTGTGGGGATGCGCCATTGCAGGGACAGGTGCAGGTGGGAGACAAGCCAACGACCAGGATCCAGGGAGGAGCAGGTCCCAGCAACTGCATTCACGCCAGCGGAAGGCACTGAGCTGCTGTGCTCGGCCCAGGGTTGCACATTTAAGTATCTGAGACTGAGAGGGCACACGTTTCTCTTTTCTGGGGACGTATGGTCTGGAAGACTCACTGCCTAGAGAAAATGAAACTAAGGCCCAAAGAGAGCACAAAGGACCAAACCCGGGGCTCCTCCCTCTAGCCTTTCTTCAGCAGGTCGGGACTGGGGGCCATCATTCACTGGACAGGCAGCCTGGGAAACCCCGGCCATCTGGCCTCTGTCCCAGTCTGTCCCCAGCCTCTGCAGATAAAAATGCCATGTGAGATGGTCGGGTGCCACCATCTGCACAGAGCCCTGGTGAGAGGCCTGTGACTTCCGGGGGTCTTGGCCGAGCTATTTGCTGGTCCCAGCAAGTGAGCACCTTTGTCCTAAGCGGACATAGCCTTTCCGCCCCTGCACGGCCAGGATAAACCACCATGGACCCCTCTCATCGCCTCTGTAAGGAACAGCCACCTTGGTCAGAGAAGTACTTGGTAAAATGACTGGCAGCAGGAGAAGATGGAGTCAATCCTGCAGGGCTTACGGGTTTGAAAAGAAAACAATCATATCTTGGTCTGCCTTCACCCAGTGAGGTTCTTAAATGCCTGGTCTCCTGGGGCCTCTTTGCTGTTGAAGCTAGGGGTGGTCACCCCACTTCTAGGGTCTTGGATGAGATGTCAGTGGACATGAAGGAGGACTTTGGGGAAAGCCGATTCGACCCGCCGGAAAGCCTGCTGACATTCCACGTTCCTTGTCATCGCAACGAGCTGGCCCCAGGGGACAACGGGAGTCCAGCACAGCCGAGTCTGTGAGGGCTCCGGCAGCAGATCCTGAGTGGGTAGAACATTAAGCAGAGGCCTCAAAGACCCTTGTGGATCTTGGGTTCTTGTCCCCTGACTGCTGCAGGGCAGTCGTACAAGCAGCACAGGTTTTAGAATCAGGATAATGCTGTTGAGAGGCTGTGACCTTGGGTGAAGTGCTCTGTGTAAAAGTAGCGAACTCTCCCTCCAGCTCTTTGGGTTATGCTGGGGTTGAGATAACACTGCGGGTCAGGGGGTGTGCCCTGCACCGTGCAGGCACATAGGTGCTCAGTCCTCACCCCACACACACACACTTCTAAGAGAACATACAGAGTTCTAGGATCCCTGATCCTAAGACTTGCAAAATTTTTTCAAGTCTGTGATTCCGACAGAAATAGGGCAAACCAAACGTTGACACGAAAACTTCTCCTCAGCCTCTCACGAACAGGAAGGAAGGCTTCTCCCCACCCTCAGAGATAATACCTTTGCTGATTTTTATTTTCAAACTTGTGATTTGGCAACCCTCTCTAGGGGTCCCCCTACCCCTTTTCCTACAAGTGACTTAGGCTGAGCTGTTGCTTGAGCCAAAAACAAAACAAAACAAAACAACAAAAACAACAAAAAAACCAAGCTGAAGTCTACACCCTTCCCTCCAGAAGATAAATTATGTTGGTTTTTGCAGTGAGTGAATTGGGGCAGGAGAGAGATTTCACTAGAATAAAGTGTTCTGGGCTAAAAAGGTGACTTGACGTAGATCTGCTTTGTTTGCAGAGGTTCTCGGACTCCCTTGATTTCCCGGCTCCGGCCTGGGGCTGCCGCTCGTCTCCAGGCTGTCGGAGTGGCTGGGGTGAGCCCCCAAAGCCGGGGAGCATATGTGGCTCTGGACGGAAGGGCCCTGGCCACGGGCAGCTTGCCCTCGGTCCCACTGCCTCCCTCGGGAAGAGAGTTGTAAATGGAAACAGGGCAAAATACCTTTCCAAGGGAAAGGACGGCTTTTGGCACGGCGGCCTGCGGTCTCACGCCCGAGGAGCCAGGCGGCCTGCCCGTGCTGACTCAGCGCGCTCCAAGCAGAGCAGCCCTGCCCGGACAGGGTGCAGGGGACCGTTTTAAGGAAGACGCGGCCGCCACGTTAAACCACGCTGCGGCGCGCAGTGAGGAAGTCATTTCCTCTCCAGTTCTCCTTAAATCCTGCTCCTCTGAGAAAGAACGCCTTGGTGTGGTACTGCCCGAAGATGTCCTAGCACGTCCTCATGGCCCTTTTCAACAGAAAAGCAGGCCCCGGCTTGGGCCCCTGGGGCAGGCAACCGTGTCTGCCACCCTTGCGGTTACTTTTCCTATTTTGTTACATTTATTTTCACATCACCTATGCTGTTTAAAGCAAGTGGTAATGGCTTTCCATTTACTGTCATGCTATTAAGATGCTTTTCAAGCCAATATATGTATTTTTTTTCTTGAAAGTGGGCTGATTTTTTAAAAAAATATTACATGATATTATAGCTGCTTCACAGATATGGAAACAATCCCAAAGACAGAACACAAAAGACTAAGGCTGCAGAAACACTGGGGTATTGGAAAGACATACATGGCGGGAAACGGTTTTCTGACTTTCTCAAGTTAAATAACAGAGCTTGTTGCCTTGTTTTTCCAGTTGAAATGAACACTGGGGCTCTTGCACTTCCTTTCCCCCTTCTTTTCCCGAAGCTTCTTTAGCAATAGAGAAATGTGTGGCTGGTGAGAAGTAGGACTACGTTTTCTTTCTTTCCCTTAGATTCTGGGCGAATGCTTTCAGCTATGTAAGTGCTCGTTACACCCATTTATCTCGTTAGTAAACGTCTGTGGTACCCGCTCCGTACCAGTCCTGTGCTAGGTGCCACGACACAGCAACGAACAGGAAAGACCAGGTCACAGCCTTCCTCAGGCTCGTAGGCCAGTCAGGGGCACAGAGGACTACACAGACAGCTGCACGGGCATCACAAGGAGTGAGTGGGGTGGGGGGACCGCATGACATTGGGAGCACAAACAGGGGCTCAAGGAAAGCTTGCCAGGCACCAAGCCAACCAGCTCTACTGCAGCCAGATGTGGAGATGACCCCAGCACCAGCCCTTGCCTGTTAGGACCTCTTGAGCAAGTGACTTCAACCCTCAGCCTCAGTTCCTGAGTCAAGTAAGTGGGCATAAAAACATTATCTCCCTCTTCATATTATTGAGAGGATTAAACAAGACGACGAGTATAAAATGATTTAGCACAATGCCCAGCATGTAGTAAATGCTCGATAAATGTCAGCATCTTTCATCCAAGTACTATCTCTGAGACACTGAGACACACAGACACACAGACACACAGACACACACACACACACACACACACACACACACACACACACAGTTTCAGGCAAATATCCTTGCCTGAGCAAATCCTATTTGCAAAGGCAAAGAGAAGTTAAGTGTGTTCTTACAGCAGCTCTAGGGCAATACTAAATAGAAACCTCGCTTCTGAGCTGACAGCATTCCTTAAGTAAAATTTGGTCTGAAGAAAGAATTCTGGGTTGGGGTACAGTTGATTAATTACAGTGGCCAAAATAAAGAAGTTCAGAAGAAAAAAGGAGGAAGGAGTACTTCCTAATTACCAGTGAGAAAAAATAAAACAGTGGAATATAGCTAGGTGATAACTATTAGGAGCAGGAAAAAAAAAATAAAGCAGAGAATAATCTCCCCTTAGCGTAAAAATGGACCTTCAGAACCCATTAGAAAACACGAGGAACTGGAGCTGGTATTCATAAGTGCATACTGCCTTTTATAAAAAAAGAGAAAGAACTATTGAGGGAAATCAAAATACCTCATATTTTTAAAGTGCTTTCACACTTATAAAGATTCATATACATCCGACCTCACAATGGCCACGTCAGGAAGTTAATGTTAACTTCACTTAATAAATGGAAAATGGAGGCCCAGAGAGAGGATTGATTTCCCCACAATCACCCGGTGACTCAGCGGGGGTGCAGAGGTCACCCCAGAACTCCTCCCTCCAAGTGTGATGACTCTCTACCCCAGCGGTCAGCAAACCTTTCCTGCAAAGGACAGACAGTGAGCGCCCTGCAGGCTGTGCAGTCTGCGCAACAGCTGCTCAGCTCCGCCGAGGAGGCCTGGAACCCGCCGTGGCTGATGCATAAACCGAAGGGGGGGCCATGTTCACAGTACACCCGAAATTTGAATTTCACATCATTTTCACATGTCATAACATCTTATTCTTTCGATTATTTTACAACCTTTTTTAAAAATGTAAGTGCTATGTCTAGCTGGTGGGCCATACACACGCAGGCAGCGGGCCGGATTTGGCCTGTGGATGGGAAGCCGCCAACCCCTCTTCTGGCATTATCTCAGGGATCAAAGAGGCAGAGCCCTTGCCCTCACAGACCTGAGCGAAAAGGAGGCATAACCAATTCTGCTCCGAGAGAATCTGTTTCAGTTCCGTCTCAATCCTTGTATTACGACTTCCACATACCTGCCCTACCTGCGGGAAACTTCTCTTATTTAACCCCTTTCCCCCTCTACCAACTCACTTTTTTATTTAAATAAGTTTCTTTTTTAATGCTCTGATACCTTTTTAAGTGGAAAACACAAGTTACTTGCCAAAAATCAAAGGTGTACCTAAATAAAAACAATATAATTAAACGATTGCTATTAAATTCCAGCTACATACAACCACCCACCAAAGACTCTGGGCCTCGGGCCTGCTCTGCCCTCTGCTTTTATTTGAAAGAAAGAAACTGGCACAGAGCAAAAAGGTGTTAAAGTCATGACATCACCAACATGAGGCCTTCTTCTTAACGTCGTCGTAACTACTGAGGGGGAAATGACTTTCTCTCCAGGTGCTTCAATCCCACAACTTGTTTCATGTAACACCACCTTCCTGGCCACCAGGCTCGTGAAGCCTGCCTTCTGGGACCAGCACACGCAGTGTGCCTCATGTCTGTAACATAAGCTGGACAGAAACATCTGGACTGAGTGCAGCAAAAAGCTTTGGGGAGAATATGGCCTTTCAGCTGGACTTTGGATAATGTCTAGGAGTTCACTGGACAAAATTCAGAAAGAACATTCCAGGCTGACTGAAAGAGAGAGTAAATAGAGAGCAGACTGAAAAGAGATGTGGCTTCTACACCGTGACAGTCGTGGAATATCGTGCTATAGGTTTTAGAGACAACCCTTCTTGTTTACTCAAGTGCTCCCCAAGTCAGCAGACGCTCAAGGTTGTATTTCTAGGCTCTTCTGTGTGAGATAAGAAGATGTGAGCCAGGGTCTCTAGATAAAGTCCACGGCGATGGAGAGAATTAGGACGTGTGCCTCTTGACTTTTATATCACTGAGGACCCATGTGCATTTCTGACTTCAAAATAATTCCAATACTGATCTGTATGATTAAAATATTGATAATTGTGCTTCTGTTTATTTAATCAATGGCGTGCATTCTGTCTGAATGACATATACTCAGTCATCATAGGAGACTGGTATTGACCACACTGAGTTGCTCTAATCCCAGCCAAAGTTAAGGAGGAGCTCTGACAGGAGGAAATTGGGGTGGTCTCATTGAGGAACTTTGGTTCCAAATCAAGCGCTCCCAATGCTGGGCCCCACTGCCCCGTTCTGACCCCACATACAGAATACAAACTCAGGGCCAGCTCTCCAGGGCTACCAACTATGTATTACACTGCACAGAACTGGCATGGGAATGGGAACTTTTGAAAAGGAAGAAAAAAACAGAGCATCCTACGCTCAATTGCTTGCTCTCGCCTTCATTTGGAATCCCATACATAAATATGGAAACTGTTCTTCCTTTATAGACTGCAATGTAATCACAGAGAAGCAAATGTAGTTTGCGGGAGCTGCCTCCCACCTGCAGGGCTCCCAGAGCATTCGATAACTCGATAACGTGCGATCGGTCGGTGGGATGGCAGTGTGAGGCAATGGGGCCGCAGTGCAGCTGCCGAAAACGCCCGGCAGGGTCTCTCCAAGGAGCTCCGCGGAAGCAGCAGGACTAGCCACGGGCCGAATCCTCAGAGAAACAAGGTCCATCCTTGCACCTCCTTAGTGAGTTCCCCAGCGAACAGAGGGCTTGAGGCTTGCAGAGGGCTCACCTTATCTCACGCCATGCTCACAACCTCCTGGTGGAGAAGTGGGACCAGACAGCTAGGAGACCCAGGATCTGACGTGAGATGGCCCCAAAACTCCCACTGCCTAAAACGAGCTCTCCTGATCTTGCCCACCTACCTGAAAGCCACATCTTCTTCCTTGGGCATGGAGGATGGTCTCATAAAAAACAAAGATGTTACAAATTCATCGTGTCTTTTTCACGATCTAGCAAACACTGAGTCTGTGGGCGTGCACGTACCCAAGTCTGTGTTGATCTCTAAGTTGACCTTGCCTACCCCCCCCCACCCTCCTTAAACCACTCTTCAGCACCCCCCACAGCTTGGTCTTCACTTCTGTCTCCAGCTTTATTCCCCACTGCTCGCCTCCATACCTTCTGCTGAGACCCACAGGCTAAGCTTACTCTCTAGAACGCTCTCCCCTCATTAACCTACCACTGACCTGTCTCCAAGGTGTAAAGCCCACCTCTTCCAGGAGGCACTCGGTCCCTCTGCAGGGCCCTCACAGTGCCCTCTTCACTGCCCCCCTCCTGCCCTCCCCGTGTCATAGGAGTCTCTTCCCAAGATCATGAACTCCATGTAGGCAGGGATCTTGCCACTTTGCCTACTGCATTCCCTGCACTAGATCCAGTCCCTCTCCCAATGGAGATTCTCAAAGAATGCCACCTGAATGAAAAAAAAAAAAATCACTCATCAAATAAACAACAGAACGCAGGTTGGGAGTCACGTATAACTGGCTTCGAACCCTGACTACTAGTCTGTGGGCTTTAGAGTAGCCCATGTGACCATGAGTGACTCAAACCCTCCAAGCCTCAACCTCATCCTCTCCAACATCTGTAGGGCAGCCAGAACATCCTCCTCAGGTGCTGTTGGGAGGCTTAAACGACATTGTCCATGCTCAACCCTCAGTACATGCCTGGAGCAAGAAAAGCATTCAGCAGAGGTGCCACCACAGCGGTAGACCTAGAACCTCAACTTTATGCCATGTACCTAGCTAGGCACTGGGGGTTCCGCAGTCATCAAAACCCAGTCCCTGCTTTGTATTTTAATTACTTTATTTATGTAAGTCTTATCTGCCCAATTAATGGTGCTACCATTTATTCACCTCTTACAATAATAATAAAAGAGCACATGCCTTGTGCCAAACCACCTGTGATTTTCACAATCATCCTACAAATTAGATGCATTTGGTAGATTAGGAAACAAAGCTGAAAACACTTACTAACTTGCCTAAGGTCACACAGCTAACAAGGGGCCAGACACTTGAAGACACTTATCTGACTCCAAAGACTGCAATACAAGCTCTCTTCTTGACTCTAAGAACTTGTCATGGACCTTGTCCCACCCTCACGCTGACCTCGGTTACACAGGGTTAACACTTTAGGTTACCTTAGTCATCTAGGAAACACAATTTGTTTATGCGCTCTGAGGTCCCTGCGGGGTAGGACAGGGGCCAGTAGGTGGGGGTGGGGAGAGAGCTAAGGAGTGAAGCAGGTCAACTGGTTTTCAGGGCAAACTCTTCCCACAGCAACTACTTAGCATAAAAGATGCTGACTGAATGAATGACTGGGAAGGGGAGACCCTAAGTGATCAAAAGAAACTTAACTCAAGGAACTGGGAAGGTGGCCAGGACAAAGAATGAAAGAGAAGAGAACCAAAGCTGAGCCTCACTTAAGTGAGAACAGCTGGTTCTAACCAAGCCTGCTCACGGGTCATCTTGTTTGACCTTGGGCAAACCTCCATTCACGTCTGTCATTACTGAAACAGGGTGTCGAAAGCCTTCCCACCAAGCTTGTTGGATCACTGAGAGACTCCAAGAAGACTCCTTAAAGTGCTTTGAAAAAAATTAAAGAAGGTCTATTTTGAGGATGATTTTACAAACTTACTTCTTGTCGGGCTACAGCTGTGCTGTGATGCGAAGTGAATCACCCTGTTGTTCACAAAGCGGGGGTTGCGTCCTAGCTTTGCTTCCCTGGGCTAGTGGCTACCTTGGGAAACCTCTGACCCCCCTGGAGTCTGGTTTTGTTTTTTTTTTTCCATCTGTAAATCAGGGATGTGAACACTGAGCCCTCAGCATTGCCCTGAGTGCTAAACACGAGGATGTACACATTAGCTCGTCGTGCATGCATGCTACAGTAGCTGAGGTTTTACAGCTGGGTTTTGTTCTTTTGTTAAATGTATGATATAAATAATAAATCCTCTCCTGTAGCCCCAACGGAAGACAGTGTGGTTCATCATAAATGCCCAAGCTTTGGGATCAGACAGATTTGCCTCCGAGTCTCAAACAGCACCCTTATCAGCTGAGTGGGGTGAGCTGCTGCGCCCCCGTGTTCATCCTTAGAAGTGATGATCCTTCCCAACTCCTCTTCTTTAAAATGGAGATGATATTAAGAAGATAAAACATATTTATTAACCACCTATGCTGTGTAACATTTTCTTATCAAGGAGCTTATATAAAAGGAGAGTTTATATAAGAGAGTCTTTAAGTTTTTTCCATCCATATTAAATCTCCAACCGTGCAGGACAGAGAATTACTCTGGGAGCAACTACACTGTCAGCCAACGGGTGGGCCGGGGACTCGGGGTCTCCTCTTGCCATTCTTTAAATGATGGAAGGACAAGAACAAACTTGTATCCCCAGGGCACATGTTTTGTTGATGCACTACTAACCCAGGCTCTGGAGATTCAGGTCAGGGCCTGGGGGTGGGGGGACTGAAGAAACCACCATCAGCCTTTTGGGAACCCAATGTTAGACTCTAAGCTTTTAAAACAGGAAAGGACCCCTTGCTTCTGAAATTCAGGAGGAAACTGCCTTTGATGAGTGCCGGCAGCCAAGATCCCAGAAGGCACTGGGGAAATGATATTGTTTTTATCTTGCATTGTTGGCTTGGGAAAGTAACCGGGAGCCTCAAAGGCTCCGATCTCCAGTCTCACAGTCAGCTGTCAGCTGGCTGCTCAGAAGCACGAGCTCTGGGGGATCTGGAGGGGGGTCTGCCCTGACCTCTTCTGCTTGAGGCCTGAGATGCTGCCAGGAGGGAAAGACTGAGGCAGCGCCCAGGAAGTGGATCGTGATGGGAGAGGGAAGTAGCAGCACTAACAGCAACAATGATAATCATCGGTGCCAAGCTCCATATTCTCCGCTCATGACTGCACAGCATGCCAGCAACACAAGTATTGTCATCGTCACCATTTTACAGGTAAGGAAACAGAGATTCAGAGATGTTACATAACTTGGCCAAGGTCACACATTAGTAAGGGAGCCCACATTCTGAGTCACTGTGACCACTGCCTATGGGTGTATCACATGAAGGAGGACACTCACGGGTGCGCAGGAAGGGAGCCTGGAAGCCCAGCCCTCCCTGAGGGGCTTGAATCTGCTCTGTCCCACCCTTCCAGGTGATCACCCAATAGTACCTGCTTTCACACCTTCATTTACACAGACCTTAATGGAAAGACAGCTTTAAGAGTTTCGACTACAGGAAATCCTATACTGAGCGAAAATACGTCTCCCTAAAATGTCTATCCGCTGCTTATTTCTGCCCTTCGGATTGGCACGGACAGATTCAGCCCTTCCTCCACCCAACAGTCCTCTCTGGAACTCTGAAAACAACCACCACGGCCCCTTTAGATGTATCCCCTACCTCCCCCCCTCCCACCCCCTACACACACACACAAACCGAAGGCATTTATTAACGTGTTCACCCTCAATAAACACCGCCCGGTATCTACCACGGATCAAACAACTTGCTGTATCTATATGCTGAGGGGACCCTGGAGCTTAAATTCTAACGATAAAAATACACGCAGATGATTCCATTACAAGGAATAAAATTATGAAACTGTAGGAATGCCTGAAAGAGTGCTGTGCAGGTTCAGAGGAGCTACCTTTTCCAGCTGAGGCAGGTGCGAAGACGACACGGGAGAGATGTTTGCAGCCTGGTCTTGAAGCAGCAGACTGACCGCCCGCCATTGCAAAGAGCAGGCAGTCAGAGGGTCGCGGGGTAGCGTGTCGGCGAGGACACTGGGCTTGCAGTAGAGCTGCAACCCTGGAGCTGTCTCTCTCTGCTCCTGACCCGCCTCATCTATTAACCAGAACTAGTGACACCTGTCCTGACCGTCCCCGAGTCTCCATGTGAATCAGGTGCAGGCATTTTGAAATACTCTCTAATAGGATGATAACGAGAGGGAAATGCACTGGGTGTGCAAGGAATTGTTAAACCCTATTTTCCTACTTGACGATTACTCTAAACTTCCACAATTTGGTGACAGCTGGAGGAATCCGAAGACACACGCTTTGGTGAGAGCCTACTGAGGGGCTTCTAATCCAACACCAGCAGGAGGAGAAAGAACAAATGCCAGAGCAAAGAAATGCGGCCTAAGTGTCGGGCAAGGCAACCTAATCAGGGCCTCGGTTTCTCGGCACAATCTCATCACAGAATAATCCTATAAGACGTGATCAAAGAAAGGATCAGCAGCTCAAACATATTATCAGTCACCTAAGGCTTTAGAGGAGCAAGCCTGCTGAGAGATTAAGACACGCAGGGCGTGTCTGGGAGCTTTTCCCACACTAATTGATAGCCAAGCCGCAGCAACCACTCCGCGCGGTTCACTGTTAGGCCACCTGAGAAGGAAGGTACGGGCCCAAAGCAGGGAGGTGCACAGTGCGATTGCCGCAAGGCCACACCAGGCACCCTCCCGCCTCTAACCGACCTACACAGACGCTCGGGTTAGGGGCAAGCTCCACACCCCTCCACACAGGCAATGGACCATCAGGAGGCAGTTGTGGAGGGAGCGCTACGTGAATCAGGGCTCTTACAGGTGGAGAGGGAAGAGCAATCCAACCCTAAGTGGCTTAAGCACAGAATAAATGAATTGGTCCATTTAAACTAAAAAGGCTGCAGGGGAGCGTGGTCTGAGGCTGGCTGGATGCAGATACTCAAACCCTGTCATTGGGAATCTGGCTCTCTCGAACCCTCGTGCCCATCTCCCAGTATTGGCTCCATCCTTTTTGTTTCATTTCAGTGGGGTGAGGGCAGAGGGGCTCTCCTATTTCTATCCTCAAAGCACTGAATCTAATAAATGTCATTGGATGGATTTGGGTCACGTGCTTATTCCGGAGCAAGTCCCTGCTCAGGGGCTGGGGCTGGGGCATGCTGATTAAGCAGCTCTCTGTCGGGCCCTCCCACCTCTGGATCTTAGGCTAAACCTACCCAGCCCACCTGGACTGACAGTGGGTGAGGCGAAGGGGGTTCCTCAAGGAGATTCCAGGTGCTGTTACCGGAAGAATGACAAACACATGCTGGTTGGGCAAAAACAACCTATGTCTAACTCTCAAAACTCTTCTGGTGGAAATTCAAAAAGGAAATCCACCATAAGGCCCTATTTTTGTCACTAAGAAAACTATTCTTCAGTTGAGAGGAAGCTGTCACACATGAAATTAATAGAAAACCAAACTGATTGCGGCAAATAATCTAAAGGGTATGCTATACACCCTAAGCCTAAAACATAATGTTGGAGGTGAAAAGTAGAGGCTTGAGGGTAAATCCCAGAACCAGCAGTTTCCTGCTAGAATTGAACATGACACTTGATCACTCTGGGCCTTGAATGTTATTCCTCCATAACACGGAGACAATGATAGAGTGCACTCCACAGGGTTACTGTGATGACTTCACAAGCATGTAGCAGAAGAACGGCGTACAGGGCGTGTCACATAGTAAATAAATCGTGTAGGATTTTACTCATTCATTTAGGTTTACTATGCGCCAAGAACTACTATTGCAGTGGAGAAGAAGGAAGTTCCTATTATTGTGCTGCTTATGTTCTAAAATGAAAAAGTAAATATGTAAATGAGCAAAATAATTTTAGATAAGGATAATTGCTATAATAAAGATAAAAGAAAATGAACAATGGTGACGGGGAGGGCTACTTTAGGGAGGATGGTCAGGGAAGGCTTTACTGAGGATGCAGCATTTTAACTACGATATGAATAATGAGAAGAGCTAATGGTGTGAGATCTGCGCTCGAAACCAAGTGGAAAAAATCTGCAGTTGGGTGAGATAAGGGGTGAGTGGCATGAGGTGTGGTCAGGGAGGGAGGTCAGCGCTGATCATGTAAGTCTGTGGTGAAGCACTGTGTTTTATTCTATCTGGACAGGGAATTCAATGCAAAGACTTCATATTTTAAAGGTTACTCTGGCTGCTGTGTAAAGAATGGACTATGGGGGGTAGGTTATAAAAGTAGAAGTAAAAAGCTAGAGAAGAAAAAAATGCTCGAGGAAAGACAAATAGAAAAGTAACAGCTGGTCCTAGAGGAGGGCACAAGGTATGGGCCCAAAGTGAGGCAGCTGAGGGAAGCCAGGGGCATGCTGCACAGCGTGGTGGGAGCCTCCCGACGCGGAAGGAGTCACTCGTGTCTGACAAACCCTCCTACTGAGAACGACTGTAAAATCAGGGTCAGAGACAAAGTCAGGTGTGTGAAGGCAATGGGGTGCAGCCAAGGCAGCCATGACTTGAAGGATCAGAGGAAAGAAAAACACACCAAAGTGGGTCCTAACCCAGGGCCTTCTCCACCTGGGGCACTTTCGAATTGTCATTGCAGAACCAAGAGTCAAAACAGAAAGCAGAGGCCTAGAGTTTACAGCAGTTTCACTGGGCTAGAAGAACAACAAAAAACAAAAACACCCAGCAATCCCCCTTCTGGGGATCTACCCAAAGAACTTGAAAACCTTTGTCCGCAAAGACTTATGTACCCCAATGTTCATTGCAGCGCTGTTCACAGTGGCCAAAACATGGAAACAACCCAAGTGCCCTGCGACAGATGACTGGATAAAGAAGCTGTGGTACATATACACAATGGAATATTACTCAGCTGTAAGAAA
>PVJL010008455.1:0-66435 GCA_004026885.1 Lyroderma lyra
TATATATATATATATATATATATATATATATATATATATATATATATATATATATTTGTATGTGGGCAGTTCCCTGGCTGGGAATCGAACCCAGGCTGCAGCGTTGACAGCACCAGCACCAAAGCCTTAAGCCACTACACCACCAGGGAACTCCTTTGTTCCTTCTTTATTCCTGCCTTCAAATAAAATTACCTTGTTTCATATTATCTCATTTTATGGCCTTTTAGCTATACGTTTTGGGGTGTTGCTCTAGAAATATTCAGTATGCATTCTTAATTCATTATTGTCTGCCTTTAAATATTATACCATTTCACATGTGATCTAAGAAATGTAAAAGAATATAATTACACTTACATTTACTCTCTCATATTTTATGCCATTGTCACATATTTTACTTCTACATTATGAAACCCACAATATTTTTTTTGGTTTTATACTATCAACTGTCATTTACATAAATTTAAAAACTAGAAAGCAGACTTACATATTTGTTCACACTTCCACCATTTTCAACATTCTATTTTTTACTATAGATTTGCTCTTAAGGCCATTTGGACAGTTGTTGTTTTTGTTTTTAAGATACTGCATTTTTCAGTTTTACAGTCTACATCTGGTTATCAATTTCCCTTACTCTCCTAAAATTCCTAGTGCCTGACATATTATCCTGTATTGCTTTAAAATCCTTGTCTCTGAATTTGAATAACTGGGTCATCTATAAGTCTGCTTTTGTTAACTGTTTTCTATTAATTATGCAGTATTTTCCGGTTTCTTCGTATGTTTCATAATTTTTCATAGTATTCCAGATGCTGTTCATAAGATAAAAGTTAAGAATTAAGTATTTTTTTGTTAAGTATTCCTTACTTCCTAGAGAGTCTGTGCTTTTCTTTCAAGATGAGTGACTAATAATTCAGACTGCTAGCAGAGATAATTTCAGCTGGGAATGGCAGCAGCTTTAATTAGATTAAATTCACTTGTGATCAACCCCTAACTTCCCTATCCCCAGTCACAGTGACCTTCATGATTTTGTCAAAATTTGAGACAGGGAAGAATTTGGGCTTCAGTTCCAGATATTTTTGGTTCAGTTTACCCCAGCAGGGTCTCAAAGTTAGAAACCATTAAAATTTGCAGGACTACACATTTTTCTGGGTAGGCCTTTCAATCCTTCCTCTATAGCTACTTCTAGGTCAAATTCAAGGTGGATGGATTTACTAGGCTTACAGATTTTATTTCCCCTTTGGTACTATTAGATCCCTATCCAGTCCCAAACTCTACAATGTCACACAAGGACCCAGATGATTTATCCAGATTCCTTCAGTTTTTCCATTTATGGCAAGTAGTACCTTCTCCATCCTATACTAATACCAGGAATGAGCCCGAGGCATGGAAACGGCCACACCTTTGACTCACTCACCTGTAAGAGGTTCATGTTCATGGAATTCAGTTCACCAAGGCATGATTTGAGTGAATTTTGCTAGCCCTATTTTTTTAAACATGATTTTTATTCTTTCCAATTTTTTCTAGAGGTCTAGGTAGGTAGGTGTGTATGTATGCATGTGTTAGAAACAGAAACATCAGGAATTTCCAATGTAGATGAAAACTGTTCTAGTTATAGAACAGATACTACCATGGAAGATATCCAGTCTGACTCACCCTTTGTGAAGGAAACTTCGTCCAAGTAAAAGAAAAATCTTTAGAATTCTCCTCCATCTCAGCTTAGGAGGAATGACATAATTTACAGAATAAAGGGCCTAATTATTTTTACAGAAAAAAAAATATCATCCCACAATTGGAAATAAGACCACAAATGCAAACATTCCACATAGAATTGGTTTACTTAACTCTGAAAGCCTAACATTAAATCATTCTATAATCAGAGAGAGGAAGTAGAGGGAGAATGAGAAAAGAAAGCAGCTCAATGTGGCTCATAACCAAACTTAGGGAAAGAGAAATGATGCAAAAAAAGAATACTGCAGGTCTGTGTGTAAATTTAAACTGTAACATATATTTAGATTCTGTTCAACAGGTCAATGAAAGTTGTGCAAGGAGATATTTGAGGCAACATTTGGTAGGAGAATTAAATCTTGGCATTATTTCAAACCTAGAAATTACCTCTTTATACTGTCTTGACTGGATTCTAAACTCTTTCCGGTAACACAACAATCCTATGGCAGGATTAACTTCCTTATGTGTAATTCCCTTATTCCTCTTTACTTCCTAGTGGTTCATCTCTATGCCAGAAATCTCCTCAGTTTTTGCTAATAATGTCTAACAGTTTCTTTTCCTCCTTGAACTGATTAAGCATGATCTGGGGAGCCTTGGTGAGAACAGAACAATATGGTCCAATAAATCAAAGAGAATCCTAGTTCTCTAAAACAGTGTAAGGAACAATTGATTTTGACCACTGTAAGGAACAATTAATTTTGACCACATGTAGTAGCAATATGCTATACCAAGTAGGAATATTTTTCTTCCTATGAAAAAGGACCTCTCCAGCTATGAACCCATTCCTCTTCTCCCCTTTATGGCAAAATTTCAAACAAACTGCCTATACAATATATACTGTCTTCAATTATTCCATCAATAGTTCTTAAAGCACTCCAATCACTCTTTTGTCCCCATCACCTCAATGGAAACTGTTGTCACTAGGTAAATCAATGGTCTACATATTGCCAAATCCAATTCTAAGTTCACATCTCAGATGACTTATCTGCATCACTTCCCACTACTATACATTTTCTTCATTTAACTTTCAAGACAATATATCTTCCCAATTGTGTTCCTACACCACTGGTTACACCTCAGTCGCCTTTGCTAGGTGCTCCACTTTATGCCAACCTTTTAACACAGTGGTTCTCAACCTTCCTAATGTCGCAACCCTTTAATACAGTTCCTCATGTTGTGGTGACCTCCATAAAATTATTTTCATTGCTACTTCATAACTGTATTGTTGTTACTGTTATGAATCGTCATGTAAATATCTGATATGTGTTTTCTGATGGTCTTAGGTGACCCTTGTGAAAGGGTCATTCGACTCCCAAAGGGGTCGCGACCCACAGGTTGAGAACCGCTGTTTTAACACATTATACACATTACAGTGACAGAGAGCAGAGATCTTGGCCCTCTTCTCTACCCTTGGAGATCATCCAATTTCAAGTCCTGACATACTACCAAGTCTTTAAATACTAAGTTCTCTAATGATACCTGTTTTAGTTTGGGTTCTCCTAAAAGCAAAGGCTCAAGTAAGGACTTGAGTGCAGGTAGTCAGTATAGGAAACAACCTGAAGGAGCAGAGAGAGTATGACAGAGATGGAGGGAAAACCAATACGAGAAATGGTATATAATCAAAGTCGCCCCTATAAGATGAGAGGTGAGCTACTGTTTCCATCTGCTCCTGTGTCTCACTAATTACGAACTGCCTCTACGGGCATTAAGTTTCCCTCACTACTAGCCCATGCTTGCTTTCAGTTTCTGGTCTAGCTAGCCTCCCACAGCAGAGAAATCCCTAAAGCTCACTATCACTAGGAAGATCAGCCTAAGATGACTGAGCTCTCTTAATGGTAATGTTTCTAGCTCCTAGGGAAACTGAGGTGAGCCAAGATATGTGATGCTAGACACCAGAATGCCCTGCTGCACTGAAGACTGGGTCACTCAACGCTAACACCATGCTTGCGTATCCAACTATCAGCATCATGTTCAAGAAAACAGAAGAAATACTAGACATTCCCATGAAAATTATAAAAAATTTGTCAGCCCTATAAAGTGGAAAATATAAGCCACAGAATGGGAGAAAGGGGACTGATAGGGAGGGGACTTGTACCCAGAATATATAAAGAACTCTTATAACTCAACAACGACAAAAAAATAACAAATCAAAAAACTTAAATGGACAAAAGGTTTGAGTAGGCATTTTTCCAAAGATATACTAATAGCTAATAAGCACATGAAAAAAATGCTCATCATTAGTTATTAGGGAACTATGAATCAAAACTATGAGATAAAATTTTACATCAACTAGGGATGGCTACAACAAAAAAGGTAGTAACAAAAGTCAAGAGAGAATGTGGACAAATTGAAATCTTCATACACTGCAGATGAAAATGTAAACTGATGCAGTCACTTTTGAAAAACAGTCTGGCAGTTCCAAAAAAGTAAACATAATTATCATATGGCCCATCAATTCTACTCCTAGGTATATAGCCAAGAGGACTGAAAAACACATGCTTTCAGTAAAACTTGCAACTACTGTTCAAAGCAGCATTATCTATAGTGGCCAGATAGTGGAAACTACCCAATATCCATCAACTAATGAGTAAATAAAATTTGGATATTCATTCAGTGGAATATTATTCAGCAGTAAAAAAAAAATGTAAAGTACTGGTAATATGTATGCTACAACAGGGATTAACTTTGGAAACACACTATGGTAAGAAGCCAGGCACAAAAGGGCACACATCATATTTATGGTTCCATTTTTATGAAATGTCCCAAACAGGCAGATTCACTGAAAACAGAAAGTAGATTAGTGGATGCTGGGGTCAGGGGCAGGTGGAAACATGACTGGCTGCTAATGGGTACAGGGTTTTGGGGGTTGATGAGATTTTTTTGGAATTAGTCATGATGGTTGCAGATGCACTATAAAATTTACCGAATTGTACTCTTCTTTTTTTCTTTTTCTTTTTTTTTTTTTTTTTTTTTAACGTGGGTAGTTCCCTGGCTGGGAATCGAACCCAGGCCGCAGCGTTGACAGTGCCGAAGCCTAGCCACTATACCACCAGGGAGCTCCCCGAATTTTACTCTTTAAAACAGGTGAATTATGTCATGTGTGAATTATAGCTCAATTGAAAACTAGCTTTTAAAAAAGAAAGAAACATACCAGGACACCAGTTAAGGCCGCTACATGTTTTTTTAATGCTCTGTGTACACTACCCTAGACACTGAGCCAAATCTGTTGAAAAGGCATGACTTGATTTGAGAATCCTGACATGAGTGCCACAATACTTGAAATTCCACCACTACTTATTTATTTTGGACACTCTGCAAACAATCCTTCTTAAAATGCATATTAACCTGCTGAAACTAGACTCTAATTTCAAAAAGTACATTTCTTTACAAGTACATTTTTCCTAAGTTTAAGTAAGAGAAGCTATAGAGGAGGAACCATTAGGAAAGAACAGAAAAAAGGTAAACATCAGCCAAAAAAAAAAAAAAAAAAAACAACCACAAGAGGCCAGTTTGAAATCCTCATTTTTTTAAATTAAAAAAAAAAAATTATTGGGGTGACATTGATTATTAAAATTTACATAGGTCCCAGGTGTACAATTCTACATTACATTTTCTATGTGTTATATTGTGTGTTCATCACCCAGAGTCAGTTCTCTTTCCATCACCATATATTTGTATTCCTGTCCCTCTTCCCCCACCCCTTACCCCTTTCCCTCAGGTAACTACTAAATTATTGACTGTGTCCATGAGATTTACTTCTTTGTTGCTTTCAATTCTATGTTAAAAATCAAACTAAATTTCTCCATCCCTTTCCCTTATTTTACCCACTCTCTCATCCCTCCTCCCATCTTAAAGAACTCCCTTTAACATTCTTTGTAGTACTCATTTGGTGGGTATGTATTTCTTTAACTTTTCCTTATCTGAGAAGCTCTTTATCTGTCCTTCAATTTTGAATGCTAGCCTTGCTGGATACATTATTCTTGGTTGTAGATTCTTGGTTTTCATCATGTTGAATATTTTCTGCCAATCTCTTCTGGCCTGTAATGTTTCTGATGAGCAATCAGCTGAGAATCGAATGGGTGTCCCTTTATAAGTTACTTCTTGCATTTCACTTGCTGTTTTTAGAATTTTCTCTTTTTCTTTAACTTTTGCCATTTTAATTATGATGTGTCTCAGTGTGTTCTTGTTTGGGATTCTGTTTGCATCCTGAACTTACAAGTCTATTTCCTTCACCAGGTTAGAATAATTTTTATTCATTATTTCTTCAAATAATTTCTTGATCCCTTGCTTTTCCTCTGTCCCTTCAGGAATACTGATTCTGATATTCTTCCACTTAAAACTGTCCCAGAGGAATCTCAAACCATCCTCATTTTTCTGGATTCTCATATCTATCTGTTCTAAATGAGTGTTTTCTGCTGGCTTTTCCTGTACACCACTGTTTTGCACTTCTATTGTATCTGTTCTTCATTTCTGTTACTGTAGTCATTCTCTCTCTCTCTGGTCCTTTATAATGGTTTGTAAGTCTTCTCTAATGTTTGCTATCTCTCTGTTGAAATTATCATTCAGTTCCTTAAGCATTTTTATAATCGTTGCTTTGAGCTCGGTTTCGGATGGGTCACCTGTCCCTATCTCTTTCTCTGGTTTCTCATATTTGCAGCCTCTCCTGACCCTCCGAGCTGCAATTTCTTTGGTGCTTGCTTCTGATACTGGGCAGGCAGGGGTCTGTAGGGGAGGGTTGTTTGCGGCTTTGTTTTCTTCCTGTTGCTCCAGGGGTCATGCAGGGAATTTGGGTGTGATTGCACCTTTCTATTCTGGGTTTGCCCCACGTGCACACTACACCCTGAGTTTTGGGGTCAGCTGTCCTGTATGCTGCTGGCCTTTCACATCGTCCTGGTTGTGGGCTGGGAAACGCACACAAAATCCCCTCTCTTCTTCTCCTTCCTGGCTGGAGCGTTCTACTACAGCTCCTCGCTGTCGAGTCACTCCCTCTCCTCTGGGAAGCAGAATGAAGTGCAGCTGCTGCCGTTTGTGGACCGCTCTGTACCTCTGGGGGCCAAAGGAGGTAGGTTCAGTATTTCATACCCCATCTGTGGGTTCCTTTTCCTCTGTCCTGCGGATGGAGTGAGGTCCAGAGCGCTCTCCCATTTTCTTCTTCGTCCTTTCTCCCCCAGAGGTAGAGTTCCAAACGGGGACCTGCACGGACAAGTCCCTGCTCTTCCCTTTTTTTCTCCTTTGTTTAACTGTCTGCCCACCTGCAGGTACCTTAATGCTACAAGTGGGTTTCTTAGCTGTGATTGTGCCATGTGTATCCAAGGATCCTTGGTTGAGGCATAGGGGCTTTATTAGTTGTACTCTCCAGAGGAGTTTTCCAGAGGTCCCTCTCACGCTGCCATTTTGTTGCATCTCCGAAATGCTCAATTTTCTGTAAAGCTAATGTGTTTGCTTTGAGGTTAACTTAAGAGTTTGATTATGAACATCACAAACCTTCCAAAGAAAACCAGAACACTCTCGGCCCTTTGTTACAGGATTAAAAGCTTAAAAAATTTTTTATTGTTAAATTTATTGGTTAGTAAAAATTACATGTACAATTCTATAGTACCTCATTTATGCCTTGTGTTATGTGTTGATCACCCAGAGTTACTTTTCTTTCCATCACCATATATTTGAGATCCTGTCCCTTCTCTCCCATCTGTCTACCCCCATACCCTCAGACAACCAATCACTAACCACTAAACTACTGGTTGTGTCCATGAGTTTTTGTTTCCTTGTTGCTTTCAACTATGTGTTCCATGTTTAAGTGAAATCATATAGTTCTTGTTTCTTGTTGTTTTTTTTTTGTTTTGGTATCTGGCTTATTTTGCTTTGCATGATGGTCTCAAGACCCATCCATGTTGTCATAAATGGCCCTATTTCGTCTTTTCTTATGGCTGAGTAATATTCCATTGTACCACAGCTTCTTTATCCAGTTGTCTATCAAAGGACACTTTAGCTGTTTCCATGACATGCCAACTGTGAATACTGCTGCAATGAACATTGGGGTACATATATCTCTGCAGACTAAGGTTTTCAACTTTTGGGGGTAGATACCCTGAAGTGGGATTGCCAGGTCATATAGTAACTCTATTTTCAGTTTTTTGAGGAACCTCCATACTGTCCTCCATAGTGGTTGCATCAGTTTGCATTCCCACCAGCAGTGTTTGAGAGTTCCTTTTTCTCCACAGCCTGTCCAACACTTGTTTTTCCTTGTCTTGTGGATAACAGCCATTCTAGCAGGTGTGAGGTGGTATCTCACTGTGGTTTTGATTTGTATTTCCCCAACAGCTAGTGAATTTAAGCACCTTTTCAAATATCTGTTGGCCATTGTATGTTTTCCTGGCACAAGTGTCTCTGCCCATTTTTTTAACTGGATTGTAAAAGCTTAATTATTAACACTTGTAAGTAAAGCTTAAAAATACCACCACACAATGAACATCTTACCTATTAAAAGTTTCACTTTTAGTAGGAATCAGATTAATATTTTAGGTATAATATCTATAATTTTATTAAGCCATCCTAAACATCCCTGAGGGCTGAAGACTCTTTTTTTTAAAGTAAAATACATCACATATGTAGAGAAGACTTGAAGAAAAACAAAAATTATATTTACTTCCACTAATCAAACACTACTTTTTCTTAGCCACATCATTTAGTCACCTATTTACCGATAGCCTTACTACTAGGGTACTGTGAGAACACAATATGTAATATGTGGTTCTCTGACCTTCACGTATTTAGAAATATAATAGGGATACAAGAAAAAAATTCATTTTTAGACGTCAGACTAAAGGACCACAGTTGAAATGGCACACAATTAAGAATTTGCTGAAAAGCAAGAAATAAACATTCTGGTACGGTATCTGAACACCAGAAACAAAGCCATTACCTATGCTATTATCATGTAGGAGAACAATGTCTGGGCTTTTAAGAAATCCCAAGTGTTCGTAAGAAATCACTATAGTAGAGAACGTACATTTTAAAACATCAGATATCTTGTTGCCATGCAGACTTTTATAAACTATTCTATTTAACCAATGTAGAATCAGAAACTCCTGCTGACATTCATAAAGTTATAAAAAGTGGTTGTGGGTGTTTCCCTGGTGGTATAGTAGCTAGACTTCTGTGCTCTCAACGCCGCGGCCTGGGTTCAATTCCCAGCCAGGGAACCACACACACAAAAAATTATAATAATAATAAAATAAAATAAAAAGTGGCTGTGTCTTAAAGTCAGAATTTAAGTGAACGTTTAGTGATTAAGTTTCACTACTTGATGGCACAAAGTAAAACAAAAATCGACATTTATTGATTGCTACTCTGTGCTAGGTACTCTGCTAAATGTTTACATGCATAATCTCATTTATTGCTCAGAATAATCCTATGAAGTAGGCTCTAGGTTTAGTTCCATTTCACAGATGAGGAAAGTGTGTTACTTAGTAAGCTTGTACAGGGTTTTCCCTGCTATTTTATACTATTTCACTGTCATGCTTTTATGAAAGACCTACACGTTAGTACCCGTTTTCACTACCCAAAAGAAATCCAAAGAGGATCTCTGCTTTTACAAAAAAGGTGAAAAGTGAAAATACTGTTCAGCATTTGTTTGGCAGGGAACCATCACAGAGGCAGCACTCATCCCAAACAATGAGAGTGGCACAGCAACCAAGTTCCTTCCCTGGGAAGTATATTCGCATCTCAGCACCAAGCATCATAGCTTTGAGCAGTAAGCAACTCGGAGCATGTGACTGTGAGGGCCCCTACTTCATCTTTATCTAGTTTGGTCATTTGTTAGCAAGATGTGTCTTAAGGTATCAGAAAAGTCTAAGAGAGCTAGAAAGGGTATTATATTCAGCATAAAATTGGATACCTAAGCATTTTAATCATGGTGAATGAAATAAAGGTTTTGGTATGATCTGCTAGGTTTTTTTGAAGTGTTGGAATAATAAAATTTTTCCCATGTAAGTCCATGGTAATTGCTTCTTCATTTATACCATTTCAGCTTATGAAAGAGTTTTCATAGGAATGCTCTGCTTTTAGATAGTAGGAAAACCTGTATTGGGATGGTATTTCTCCAGAGCTCTCAGCCCTACTGGCTCCAAAGTCCCAGATCCTAACCATTGCAAATGCTCCTTAAGTGTAAGTTGGGTGTTAGACCCTACCTATACTTAAAAACTCTTGGGTTTAGGAGTTCCCTGATGGTGTAGTGGCTTAAGGCTTCGGCGCTGGCGCTGTCAGCGCTGCGGCCTGGGTTCGATTCCCAGTCAGGGAGCTACCCACATACCAAAAAGCAAAAAAAAAAAAAAAAAAAAACTCTTGGGTTTATCTAATTCATGTGGAATTAGTCTTGATTTTTTAAACATTACTTGTTAAAGTACTTTTGTTAATTAACAAATGTCTCTAAAATTCTCTGTAGAAAAAGAAAGTGGAAAAATGTTAGAGCAACTAAGAAATGTTGATGCTCTGTGCCAAGTTCATTCACATATAATAAACTGACATCCTTCTAAATTAGGTATTTTATATACATTTAAATGTACCTTTGTGAATATGAACAAAACAGAACAAATAATAGGTAAGTCTCAAGACACACAAAGTATAACAGCATTCCATAACATCAATGATTCTCAATAAGTGTTAAGGAAACCTTAGGTTCAGAAATATCAAGGACTGATAGGATAGTAACACTTTCAATATTCTTGTTAAGAAAACAGGTATATACATATGGATTTAGGAGTCTTTTGCAATAAAACCTCATGCTCTGTGGGTGAGAACCATTCTAAAATTTCAATACAGATACTCTGCCTATATCAAAATGGATAGGAAAAAATGATGTAGCAGACACCTTTACAATACCTTCCCAATTCACAAGGACCACTCATTTCTCTGAGAACAGGTGAGTATTAATTCATAAAATACTTTCAAGCAATTTTTAAAATACAAAGGCAAAACAATGGAGCAAACACATTCTTTCCAACAAATGGTGCCAAAACAACTGGACAATCACATGCAAAAACAAACAAACAAATCTAGACACAAACCTTATATGCATCACAAATATCAACTCAAAATGAATTACAGGCCTAAATAAATGTACCACAAAAAACTATAAAATTCCTAAAAGATAATATAGGAGAAAACCTAGATAACTTGGGTATTGTGATGACTTTATAGATATAACACCAGAGGCATGATCCTTGAAACAAAGTTAAGAATTAATATGCTTGAGTTCACTGAAATCACAAGCTTCTACTCTGCAGAAGACAGTCAAGAGAATAAGACAAGCCAAAGACTGGCAGAAATATTTGCAAAAGATACACCTGATAAAGAACTGTTACATACAAAGACTATGAAAACTCAACAATAAGGTACCATTCCAATTAAAAAATTGGCCAAGATCTTAACACTCTCCTCACCAAAGAAGAAATACAGATGGTGAATAAGCATATGAAAAGATGCTTCACATTATGTCATCAGGAAAAAGCAAACTAAAATGTATCAGGCTCTCCATTAACTGAACTCAAGCAACCAGCACTCTCAAGCAGCCAGCAAAAATATCAAAGAAATAATACTACATTTATTTGGCCTGAGTGCCGGTTAACTGAGAGTGTACTGTAATGAGATACCACTACAAACCTATTAGAATGGCCAAAATCTGTAACAATAACAACACCAAATACTGATGAGGATATCAAACTCTCATTCAATGCTGGTGGGAATGCAAAATGATACAGCCATTTTGGAAGACCAGCTTGGTGATCTCTTACCTGAACAGACATTTACCATATGATCCAGTAATCATGCTACTCAGTATTTATACAAAGGAGTTGAAAACATATCTCCACAAAGACTTGTACATGGATGTTTATTGCAGCTTTATTCCTAACTGCCAAATTGTAAGCAACCAAGATGTCCTTCAGTAGGCAAATGGATAAACTACGGTACTTCCAGACAATGGATTAGTCAGAGCTAAGAAGAAACGAGCTATCAAGCTATGGAAAAAAAAAAAAATGGAGCAACCTTAAATACATATTGCCAAGTAAAAGAAGCCATTCTGAAAAGGCTACTACATACATGATTCCAACTATATGACATGCTGGAAAAGGCAAAATTATGGAGACAGTGAATAAATCAGAGGTTTCCAGGAGTTGGGGGTAGGATGAACAGGCAAACAACAAAGGATTTTTAGGGTAGTGAAACTACTGTATGATACTATAATGATAACTACATGTCATACATTTGTCCAAACCCATGGAATATACACCACCACCATTAGTGAACCCTAAAATAAACCATAGACTTTGGATGCTAATTATGTAAATGTTAAGTTCGTTAACTGTAACAAATGTACCACTCTGGTAGGAAGATGGTAATAATAACAGAGGCTATGCATGTGTGGAGACAAAGAGTACATGGGAAATCTCTGTACCCTACATTCTATTTAGCTTTGAACCTAAAACTGCTCTGAAAAGCCAAGTCTATTAAAAAAAAGGACACTGGTCCCAATATTTAACTTATGAAAAAAGGAATGGCTGTACATTAACTGGAAGAATTACAATCTCTGATTTCTGTCAGTGTCACTCATATTCCAACATGCAACCACTCAGCGTTGAATAACACCTCGCTCTAAGTCATCTCTACCAATTACCTGAAAAGTATTTTTTAAGCTGAGTCAAGCAAACTGGGATACCATGCTGCCCAAAATCTGACATTTCCTGGGACTATGAGAATTTATTTTTATACCAGATGTGACTAAGGTTATATACTACTGAAAATCTTGAAAAAACTCTTAACTAAAATCATCTGTATCATATTCTTTCGTGTTTTTAGGGGTCTCAGTAAAGCATTTACATTAGATGCCAGGAGCAAATCTAAACCTGCTTCCCAAGGAAAGCATAAGCTTTGTAACAAGTACCCTTGTAGAGAAGAAATGGCCTTCTAGTCAGACGTAAATACTTCTCAAGTTTTTAAATAAATAATAAACATATCGTTTCCTCAACCGATGATCCAGAACATCAATAAGCAAAACACAATTCTGATATGCCATTCTTTCATTAGAAAACAAAATCCTGGGGTTCCCTGGTGGTGTAGTGGCTTAAGGCTTCGGCGTTGGCACTGTCAGCGCTGTGGCCTGGGTTCGATTCCCAGTCAGGGAGCTACCCACATACCAAAAAAAAAAAAAGAAAGAAAGAAAGAAATTAAACAAAATCCTGGGGTTCCCTGGTGGTTTAGTGGCTAGGTTTTGGCGCTCTCACCACCGCGGCCTGGGTTTGCTTCCTGGCGGGAACTAACCAAAAACAAACAAACAAACAAACCAAAAAAACACAACACCAAAATCCTAAAATTGTCTGCTACTGAGCTAGCAAAAGTCATAGTTAGAACAATGGCGGTTTAAGGGAATATAAAAAATACTATGCCCATCCATTTCTATTTTACCCTTAGATCAAGTTAGATTACAAAAAAAAAAAAGCAGCCTACTATTTAGAAGTACAGTAGACTCTCAGTTAACCAGCACCCAAAGGGATTGACAGATGCCAGATAAATCTAAGTAGATTCTCTGTTAGCTGGAACTCAAGCAACCAAGTGCCGGTTTCTTGAGTTCCAGTTAATGGAGAGTCTACTGTATATCACAGCCTAGTAAAATATCATCCATTTTTGCTGAGTTGGTTTTTTCTTTGTTTGTTTGTTTTGGGGTTTTTGGGGGGTCTATTATACCCTTCTCTTTCTAGCAAAAAAATAAATCACTATTAAAAAAAGCCTCAGAGCCATGGAATACGTACTGTTAAATTGTCAACAACACTGTTCCATTCATTACTCAGTAGCTCTTACTTTATGTAAATTCACATTTTAAAAATCATTTAGAAATTAATGCGAAGAAAAAAAACCTCTGTCTCCTCTGGGAAACTTCTTGTATGTTTATTTAGGGTAATGAGAACCTTGGCTCATGGGAAGCTTACCTAAACCTGATGTTCTATCACAGCAATGATGCTAAATTACTTAAAAGTTTCATATTTCCTCACTTCTTTCTTTGGATCTGATATTCTATTAATATTTCTATCGCTTTAGTATTCACATCCTATTAAGTCACCTCAAATCTTATTTTTAAGAAGATCAAAATTAATAGTAAAAGTAAGTCAAATTAAACATACAAAGATGTTATTTAAATTAAAAAAAAAAATGGCTGCCCTTAAAGTATCATTTGAAAAGATCTCTAGGCAAAAACAAAAAAAGCAACAAAAAAAACCACACACACACACATAACAAAACAAAAAAACTAGACAGTGACACCACAAACTAATTTCAAACATAAAGAATCTGAATGGCACAATGTATCCTGACAAAAGAATACCTTTATGCCTCAATTTCTGGTTTACCAGAATAAAGGACTACTTATGATCAGAAACAGAATTAAGCAGGACTTCATATATTTGTCTCCTGTCCTCTCCTCTGAGGCTACAACAGTTCTCAGCACAAACTTTATTCTTAAATGCTGGTGTTATATATAATGTCTAAGCTAGGAGAACAGAATAATTTAGATTCTATTTATAATCCAGAAATCCGCCTGAAATCCTTGCTCCTACCTGGGAAGTAGGTTAGATAGGTAGGACACTATATTGTAGGAAGAAACTGTGCTCTGTAAACTGACACTAAAATCTCTTCACCTTGTATACAATTCCAGGAAATACTTTACTCTGAAAAAAGTGCCCAAAACTAGTAACATACTGCAATGCTTGGCAGAAAGTAGTAGGTAAAAAAGTAGATAAAAAGTAAAATAGAATTTTGTCTTTTTAAGGTAAATGCTGTCTCAGTATGATGAGTAGGGAGTTCCCTGGTGGTGTAGTGGCTAGGCTTCAGCGCTCTCAACGCTGCAGCCTGGGTTCCATTCCCAGCCAGGGAACTAACCCACTCCACCCCCCAGAAAAAAACAAAAGAATGATGAGTAGATCTAAATTAATTTAATAAGTAAAACCTGAGAATTTCTTTATTATGTGTTGAATACTATTCTATAAAAAAATAAACAATGGAAACACTAAAACCCTCAATAAAAAATTACAGAATCATTAAAATGGTATCGTTTATGCATAAATGTAAAATTGCTCATAATAAAAGGATAACAAAGCTAGGAACAGTTTTGGGTTTTTTTTTTAAACAAAAAATACATAATATACACACACAAGCTTAAGAAAGACTAGAAAGAAACACAACAAAATATTAATAGAGATTATCTCGGAGAGAAAGAACTACACATGATTTTTATTTTCTATCTGATACCTTTCCTTATTTTTAAAAAATGCCAAAATGCACGAACATTCCCAACAGATTTTCAACAAAGACACAAAGCAATTCAACAGAGGCAGAATGTAACCTTTTCAAGAAATAGTGCTGGAGCAATTGGGCATCCATAAGCCAAAAAAAAAAAGAACTTTGACCTAAATCTCACACCTTCTACAAAAAGTACCTCAAAATGAATTATAGTTTTAAATGTAAACTGCTAAAATTTTCAGAAAAATACATAGGAGAAAATTTTCAGGACATAAGGATAAAGAGTCTCAAGATTTAACAAAAAAGCACAATCCCGTAAATGAAAGACTGATGATAAACTGAACCTCATAAAATTAAATACTTCTGTTCTGCCAAACACCCTGTCCCTGTTTAAAAAATGAAAAGTTACAAAATGGGAGAAAATATTTGTAAACCACATATCCACAAAAGGACTTGTATCTAAAATATATAAAACTCAACATTAACAAAAAATCAATTAGAAAATGGATGAAAGACATGAACAGATATTGCGCTAATGAGGATATTACAGATGGTGAATAAGGAGGTAAAAGATGTTCAGCATCATTAGCCATTAGGAAAATGCAAAATAAAAATATAAGATACTACTACATACCTGTAAGAATGCCTAAAATAAAAAAGAGGAAAACAAATGGTAACAAACCAAATGCTGGCAAGAATGTGGAAAAACAGGCTCTCTCAACACTGCTTATGAGAATGACAAGTGGGACAGCCACTCTGGAAAATATTCTCGACAGTTGCTTATAAAACTAAATCATACAACATAGCAATTACACTCATAGACATTTATCCTAGAAATACAAGAACTTATCTTCACACAAAAACCTGTACATGAGTGTTCATAGCAGCTTTATTCATAATAGCCAAAAACTGGAAACACCCAAGATATCCTTCAATATGAAATGATTACATCCATACTATGGATATTTTATTCAGCAATAAAAATGAATACACCATTACTATACACATTAACTTTGATGAATCTCCAGGAAATTAGGCTAACTAAAAAACCAAACCCTAAAGTTACATACTGTATCATTCCATTTATGCAGTTTGAATACGACAAAACTGGGGGGGCGGGGGGGAAGTATGGGAGGGAGATGGGTATGCTAGCAATGAAGGGCAACAGAAATTTCGTGATGATGAAACTGTTATTCTGTATCTTGACTATCAATTTCAATATCCTGGTTGTGATAGTGTACTATATAATTCTGTAAGATGTTGCCTTAAGGAGAAAAATTATAAAAAGTAGATCTTGCTATTGTATTTCCTAAAACTACATGTGCATCTATAATAATCAGAAAATAAAAGGCTTAATTCCAATGAGAAGCCTGAAATAAAACAAACTGGGAGAGAAGAATGCTAGCTAGTAGTTTTACTTTTGTTTAAAAAAAATTTTTTTTAAGTTAGGCTAACCAAAATATCCAAAAACAATTAGAAAACAATACAAAACAGTTTATATATTTAAGGTGTAAATTAAACAGCTACTTACTTTTTAAAAGTTACAAATCCAAACTAAAACTCTTAAAAGAAAACATAAGGTAAATAGCTTTATGACATTGCATTTGACAATGAGTTCTTGGCCATGACACCAAAAAAGAGGCAACAAAAGAGTAATTAGAAAACTGCATTTCAGGAAAATCAAAACATATTTTGCATCAAGCCATATCAACAGAGTAAAAAGGAAACCCACAGAATGGAAGAAATATTTGCAAACCACGTATCTGATAAAAGGGTAATATCCAGAACATAGAGAACTCTTCTAGCTCAACAACAGAACAATCTGATTCAAATATGGGCAAAGGGTTTGAACAGACATTTCTCCAAAGAAGGAATATGAATAAGCACATGGAAAGTGCTTACAGCCAATAAGTCCATGAAAAGATGTTCAATATTACTCATCATTATGGTAATAGAAATAAAAATTATGAGATACCACCTCACGCCCATCAGGCTGGCTACCATCCAAAACAAAACAAAAAAGAAAGAAGTGTTAACAAGGATGTGTTGAAATTAGACTGCTTGTGCACTGCTGGTGGGAATGTAAGATAGTACAGCCACTGTGGAAAACAATGACAGGTTCTCAAAAAATTAAAAATAAAATTATCCTATGATCCAGCAATTTCATTTCTGGGTACATACCCCCCAAAACTGAAAGCAGGATCTCAAAGAGATAATACACCCATGTCTGTGGCAATATTACTCACAATAGTTAAAACATGGAAGCAACCTAGATGTTCATGACAGATAAATAGTTAAGCAAAACATGGTATATACAATGGAATATTTAGTCTTAAAAAGGAAATTCTGAAATGTGCTATGACATGGATGAACTCTGAGGACATTATGCTAAGTTAAATAAGCCAGACACAAAAAAGACAAATATTATATGATTCCATTTAGATGAGACACTTAAAGTAGTCAAAATCATAGAGGCAGAAAGTAGAATAGCAGTTGGCAACAGCTGGGAGGAAGAGGGAAGGAATGAGGAGCTATTGTTTAATGTGTAAAAAATTGCAAGTCTGATTGATAAAAAGAGTTCTAAAGACAGTTGGAGTTGACTGATACACAACAATATGTACTTAATACCACTAAACTGCGTATTTAAAAATGGTTAAGAAAGTAGATTCTATATTATATGCTTTTTAACACAATTTTTAAAAATTTAAGTTATAAATCCAAAGGAAAAACTTAAATATCTGGGGAAGCTTCAGTGGAAACAATGATACTTAAATTGGGATTGCTGGATGAGTTGAACGTGAAGAAAAAAGCCAAGTAGAAGTTGCAGAAAAATGCCAACATTTAAATTTTAATGTTCTAGAAACTGTGGACATGAACTGCCAAAAGTTGATCATTTCTTTAAAAATCAGTGTCCAAATATTCAACATAGGTAATTTTAACATCCATTTTATTAATACATTATTCCTACATATGTGCCAGTAAAAAGAAATTTGATCTTCTCAAGTAATACAAGTACCTTATAACAAAGTATTCCTCCCTCTCATCCCTTGAACAGTGTTCTCAATGATTTCACTTATACATAAACTATCACCACTCAATACATTATTAGCAGCAATGGTGGATACATGTCATCATTCTACATTTTTCAAAACCCACAGAATGTACATCACAGAATAAACCTTAATGTAAACGTAATGTAATGTGAGTTAATAATGTATCAATATTGATTCACCAACTATAACAAATGTACCAGCTAACAGCAGAAGAAATGGGGGGCAAGGGAAGTGGAGTGCATACTAACTACATTTCCTTCTTAATTTTTCTGTATGCCTGAATCTAATACAAAAATAGTCTACTTTTAAAAATCTGAAATTACAAATTACATACTGATAACTGCCAAAGAGGAAAAAAATGGTATATTAACCTAAGGTTTCCTCATTTATGTTAACCCTGCACTTTTTCCTATAACACCTATTAAAAATATTCGGAAAATAGTGCTATTTAGCTTCCAGGTAAAAGTATAGTTCCAAAGGGAAAAAAATAACTATAGTTTTGAGGATCTAATGTACAGCACAGCAGTATAATTTATTACAACTAATGATACTGCAATATACATTTGAAAGAAGCTAAAAAAAAGTAGATCTTAAATGTTACCATCACCAAAAAAAAAAAAAAGAGGTAATTACGTGACATAATGGAGGTGTTAGCTAGCCCAATGGTGGTAATCATACTGTAAAATACATGTATCAAATCAACACACTGTACACCTTAAACTTAGACAATGTTATATGTCAATTATATCTCAATAAAGCTTGAGGCAGGGGGACATGAAAACTGAAAGAGGCACAACATAAACATTTGGCAAATAAAAAATAGTGCTAAAGAAACTGAACTCATATACTTCACAACACACCTAGGAAAATACTGGTAATAAAGGAAAAACCAACAGTCAGAAAACCTGAATTTATTTTTCTAATCTTACGTATGTCACCAACAAACTAAATGACCTCTAGCATTGGACTTCCCCCTCTCAGCCAATAATTTCCTCTTCTGATCATTAAAAAGAAAAAGAAGGGTGATTACATAGACTAGACTATTATTGTTACTCACTTTCAGTGATAAAAATCCATGAATCATGAGGAAAATATCAGCATTTTGGGGGAATATACCTTTCATTTACACCAAATTACCTATTAAATATATTAATATTACAAGGAAAAGATAAGATCAAGGTCAGTAAAAAATGTAAATTGACAAAAATAAACCCTGGAGTATAAATAGTGGCAAAGACCTCTTGGGAAACATGTATTTTTATAAACTACACAAGTAGAGCATTTAGTATTACAATCAAATAATGTGATTTAATGATATACATAATTATTACTGTGCATCACACTAAATACTAAGCAGTTTGAGGAAAATAATTATAATTAATATTATTTTTTTCAGAGATAAATCAAAAAGCAGTTAAGGAACAACAAGATGCAAGAAACCATTCTCATACCACTGAAAATACCTTGAAGAGGGCCAGAACAGTACTAGAGGGGACCCACTTCTAACCATATCAAATCAAACCAAGGATTTTACTTCTCTAACAAAGGATACTCAGTTTAGCACATTTTCTTTTTCTCGTTCCCATTTCCACAGCCAGACAATGCTAAAAAAGCAAGCCCGGGACGATTATGTGGAAGCACCCGGCCAGCAATGAAAATTCCCTGCCCCTTTACTGAAGATTAAACTAATCAGACTGCTATCCTAATATTGAAAAATGATCTCAAGCAATGAATGGAAACTGAAGAACTTTAGAGTTAAAAAGATGGGTTACTAAGTACTTGTTAGTATGTTCATTAAATGAGAATATACAATATTTTATCAATTAAAAAATAAAAGATACTATTACCATCGCATCTGTACTTACATACCTGGGAGATCCGAGCATATCATCTAAAAATCTATTAGCTTTTTTTTTTTTGCAGCGGGGGTGGGGGGGTGGGGGAGGTGTAGTTCCCTGGCTGGGAATCAAACCCAGGCCACAGCGTTGAGGGCACCGAAGCCTAGTCACTACACCACCAGGGAACCCCTATTAGCTATTTTTTTAAGTCTACAGTAGAATGAGGTAAGTAATAAATATGAAAAACAAATCCCCTCCTTTGATTTACATATCCAGATAAGAATACAATTAATGAAATAGCCCCACTCACAAGAGCAGCAGCTCTCACCTTTCCTCCATGAAGTTTTTGGAAATAAAATTAACAAAAAATGTACATATTTCTTAATAACAATAAATAGCATAGCAATAAGAAACATGGACATGACAAGAACAAAATCATAAATTCCACTGAAGGAAAGAAACTATTAAATAAATGGAAAACCTACCTTCCTAGAAAGGGATATGCTATTGTAAAGGTATCAATTACTCTCTAAATTAATCTATAGATTCAGAGCACTCTCATCCACATACCAACAAAAATTATTTTTAGAACTTAGTAAGAATGATTCAAGTTCACCTGAAAAATTCTTTGAAAAGTAGAGTATTATAACACTTCCAGATATTAAGCATACTGTAAGGAGGGGGGAGGAGAATCATGACAGCATAGTATGAGGTCAGACAATGAATTCCATGAACTCATCCTGGAAAAAGTGCTACGTACCTCATTGCTGAGTATCACTACAGTCACCTTCGAAGTACTCCCCTTGGGAAGTAATGCGGGAACACCAGTGCCTAGTTTCACCCTTCAAAGCAATTTTGGAACTCTTTTTCTGGAATGGTCGTCAGAGCTGTTATTGTACCAAAATCTGACTATTAAGTTCGCAAACTTGCCAGGGTGTACTTACATTGACAGCACTGTACAAACAGCACTGTACAAATACCTAGTTCTTTGTACAGTGCTGCCAAATGTAAGCACATGCTAGCAAGTTTGTGAAGTTAATGGTCAGATTTTGGCACAACAACAGCTCTGATGGCCATTCCAGGAAAAGAGTTCCAAAATTGCTTTGAAGGGTGAAACTAGGCACTGGCGTTCCCGCATTATTCCCCAAGGAGAGCACTTCGAAGGTGACCGTAGTGATATTCAGCAATGAGGTACGTAGCACTTTTTCCAGGATGAGTTCATGAAATTCATTGTCCGACTTCATATTATCATAACAAAAAACAATAAAAAGAAAATCTCATCATAAATTAAGTCTATTTGGAAACTGACTACTGATAAAGATGATATATTCAACAAATGGTGTTACAGCTGGATAGAGATTTGGAGATTAAATGTATTTCAGCTCTTAAGCCAAAATAAGAAAACTTAGGTTATTATTTTTTTGTTTTGTTTTGTTTTTATTTTGTTTTGTTTTTTCTTATATGTGGGTAGTTCCATGGCTGGGAATCAAACCCAGGCCACAGCATTGACAGCGCCGAAGCCTTAGCCACTACACCTGGTTATTATTTTTTAATCTTGGCGTATATCCTTTCAAAAAATACCATTAACACTGAAAAATCTGACATTAAAATTTAAACTTTTTATATGAGAAACAACATATCCAAGGTGTATTAGCAAGAAGAAATCAATTAAACTGATGTGGAACACAAAAGGCATACATGGATGTAATATTCCTAAAAGAAATCGTACATTTAACTTGCCAGTGTCACAATTAGTAAGCACTGGCAGATTTAAATCCAGGCAATCTGACTCCAAAGTCTAAGTTCTTACATACTATACTATATTCCCTGTTTCAGATTTGCACAAGATAGCACAAGATTTTTACGATAGCTAATATCCAATTTGTTCAAGAATGCACATAGAAAGGTAACTCATATCACTGGTGGAAGTATGAATTGATACAAACTCTTCAGAGGGAATTTGATTCTGCCTATCAATTTTAACTACACACACATAGCAAATGCACATTGGGTATTTATCCACCAGAAAAAATGTCATATAAAAGTGAAAAAATTTATGTGTAAAGAACACAATAATAAACCTCTCTTCTTATAGCACTGTCATGTATAACAACTTAGAAACAACCCTAATACTAATTAACACTAAGAATATATAACTACTATATCCCTTTATATGTAATGGAAATTTATCTCCCATTTTTATTTAAAGATATTTAATACATATACATACATCCACATTGATTTGTTGTGATATATATAGAAGTGTTCAGAAGAATATGCAACATATTAAATAAGAGTATCTCTGGGAAACAAGATTATGGAGAATTTTCACCTTCTATATTATTTCTACATTTGAATTTGTATAACCAGAAAAGTATTAAAGTAACTGTTTTATTAGCCCTTTGCCTATCAAAAGCTTGTCACTGCCTGTACACTTTCTAGCCCCCTAGCAATCTACCCTAAAATATCTCACTCCATAGACACTTAAAATACAGAATTGACAGAAACAGGATTGATTTCCATAAATAAGGTCAGGAAGATAAGGAAGATGACTCCTACTAGAGTTTCTGGCTTGGGAATTGTTTTCAAAAGAAAAGAACAGAGAAGACACTATGTGGGTATCAGGTATCTCTAACAAATCAAACTACATAGACTATACACAACCTCTGCTATTCTGCAATTAGCCCCAGGACAATTAATTAAATCTTTTGAAGTCCTCAGAGATTAACAGAGCACCCAGAGAATCCATTTGCTGCTGCCAGGATCCTTATCTTTTCTTAGAAGACTGAGAGTAAATCTATTCTAGTCACAAAAAGGTATGCCTCTTAAATCATTTGCATGATCTCCAGAGATGGGGAAGTCAAACCAACTTTTTCTAGGCTGGGTGATAGCCTTGGCAAGTAGATTCATTTTTATTATAAATTACAGGTTTCTTGCACTCGCTTTAACACAACAAAACAACCTCCTCCCCACCCATCTATAATTACTCTAAGGCTTGAAATTCCAAGGACACCATTATCAGGAAGACAGTTACATGCTCCAAACTCTGGGAACATGCAAACAATATAACCTCGATATGGAAAAACACAGTTGCATCAAAGTCACTGCACTCATAAAATCAAGCTCCAACATTAGCTCCACAAGGAATTTATCCAATGTGGACTATAGAAGTACTGATTCTTTCCATCCACCTTTCATACAGTAATCTAAGATTACTGAGGAATTACCTACTTCACTTACATGTATTTTACCATATATTACATTTTAGAATTTTATCCCTTTAGATATACTTTTTTTTTTTTTTTTTTTGGCTTTTTGGTATGTGGGTAGCTCCCTGGCTGGGAATTAAACCCAGGCCGCAGCGTTGACAACGCCAGCGCCGAAGCCTTAAGCCACTACACCATCAGGGAACTCCTAGATATACTTTAGAAAATTAACTGGACTGCAGGGGCTTCTACCTGAAAATATCTTTCTGAACAAATGTTTCCCTCATCTTACTTACAAAAAAAAAAAAAAAAGTACAGAAGCAAAATCAGTACTCACTGTCAGAGACAATTTACCAATATAAGAAGGAAAAACACTAGAATAAACCCATGGTACTGGATTAGAATTGGAGGTATCATTGTGAAATCTTTGAATTTAGAGCAATATAGATGTAAATGTGACTGTATATGTACACATGAAAATCTCTCCCAGCTCTATATATTAAGAAGACCTGGGAGCAGCAACACCCCAAGAGCAGTGAGCACAAGAAGTGCCCAGATCTTGGCTTCTAAGTACCATTTTCCATTAAAAATAACTGGAACATATTTGAAGGTAAGTCTGGAACATCATATTGTGCTACAAGGAAGTGCTCAACAAAGGAAGAGCTACATCCAAAAGGAAAAAAAGAAAGTCAGTCAGCTGGAAAAGGTTCCCACTAGCCAAATGAAGGACAATTGCATCAAAATAAATAATGGAGTATAATCCAGTGAATATAATAGGTAACAGTGAATATACAGATGTAAATAAATTTAAAACCTGATGAATAAAGTATTTACAGTTTCAAAATATCTACCCTCAAAAAACATTTACTAATTACAAATGAGGAAAGAGTACCTTCACGATAGGAGATGTCTGGCAATTACAAATCTTAACCATTTTATCAATGACTATCAGTAATGGGACAACTGAAACTGCCTGCAGCTGAATAAGATGCAAGAAGAATGCAGTACGAGAATTATCCATGATAACCCTGCCAAAAATCTAATCATAAAAATATCAGAGAAATGCAAATTAAGGGTTACTCTACAAAATAACTAGATCTGTAACCTTTTAAGTATCAAAACCCTGTAAGACAAGACAGAAAATGTTCCAGATTAAAGAAGACTAAAGATACATAACAAATAAATGTAATTAATGCATGATCTAAACTAGATACTTTGCTCTAAAAGACACTGGGACAACTGGTGAGATTTAGATATTAGCAATGTAGTCAACTTCATAATTTTGGTGGTCATGATAATCTTTATATAGGAGAATGTCCTTGTTTGTAGGAAATAAACATTAAAGTATTTGGGGGTAATGTGGCATCGGGTGGGCTAGTGTGAAATGGCTGGGGGACAAAAAAGTTCTTTGTTCTATGCTTCCAACTTTTCTGTATATTTGTCATTATTCCAAACTTTATAATATGAAAAAAATTACAAAAAAAAAATTATAGCAGTACTGAAACATCTGAGAGAGGTCTATCTAAAGATGAGAACAGAAACAAATTTATAGAGAATACCAAGTGGACTGGGGGAAATGACAACAAAAGGCAACACATCTGAGGACCCAGATCCCCAAAACAAGCATAAAATGGCATCTCTAAAAAAGGGTCAAGTTTTCTTAACAAGAAGGATTCAAAGTAGTGGGTCCTGGGCAGTCAGCCGTGTAAAAAAACCCACAGCAGAATGGCTGTCGTGGTTAAGGCCTCCAGCAAATTTCTCTGTACTGTATGAGATCTGACACTTAGGCAGCATGAACTGTGAAAATAGGAGAATATTATCTCCTGAGGGACAGGAAACATGTGTAAGAGGACAAGTGACTTACTTTCTTTACATACCCTAAAGGAGAACCCCATTAGATAGATAAATATTCCAAAGCTGTAACAGGGATTCACTTGGGTTGGGGAAACACACTTAAATGACCAATACAGTTTATAGTCTGGACCGTAATATAAAACTTTAACCACAACAAAAAAAATCTAACATTTGAAGAAAAACCAAAAAGCATGATGGATATACCAAGTATAATGAGATCAAATTTCCTATATTGCTAATAGAAGAAACAGAAAACGTAAAAATAATAAAATCAACTCCTATGAAAAAGCAAGAGTTCTTAGAAACTCTATCCCACCAACCCCACAAAGTTAACAAAATAATTGAAAAGAACTGAAGATCAAATTATTAAACTAAAAGATCAAGCCTCAGGATTCTCCCTGAATATAATACCAGAAGATTAAAAAAAAAAAAAAAAAAAAATCAAAGGATGTAATGAAAGCTCTATAAATCTCAACATCCAACTGAGATTTAAAAGTGTGATTCATGGGCGCAGAAGTCCTAAGACAATTTCAAGGAGTCTTCAAGGTCAAAACTATTTTTTTAATTGAAACACAAGAATGCTGTTGGCCCTTTCCCATTACTCAATGGTGCAAAAGCAATGATGGGTGACAAAGCCAGCATCTTAGAGCATACACAAGCAGTGGTATCAAGCTATAATAACACCACTACACGTTCCCAGATTTCTTTCCAATGCTACTTTCACTTAAAAAAATCTCTAATGAAGCAGTGAAATCTCCACACTTCAGTACATGTCTTTCACATGCTATGTAAAGGAACGAAATTCTTGCGGAAAAGCAGTTGTGTAAATTACTTTGAGTTATGAGCTCAATTAGCCCCTTTGTGGATTTTTACCTAAACAAACAAATGACAAACTTGGTTACACAGATTTAGGATTTGGCAGATATTTTCTCAAAAATAAATGCAAAAGGGATATTCAGAATTACATGGGGTTGAATGTATACATTTTTGCCACTTATGTTTTAAATAGTCTTTTAGGTGATAAACATGGACTAATGAAGTTTAGAAAAGAGGAAGGACAAAATATTAAGAAATAACAACCTAACATAGAGAATATATGGGAAGTAAATGAAGCTGACTAGAACTAGAAAGCTAAAGGAATTAGAAGAGAAAAGCGAATAGTAAGTAGATTGCTTTCTACAACTAGGAAACCTAAGACAGAGGAGAAAGATAAAAAGCAAATCTGAAACATGGGTGTAGTATGATTCAAGATTTAGTGATGATAAGCACCAAGAAAAACATAATAATAAAAATAATGTGGAATAAATCAAAGCAAAGTGGAGGGCAGAAGTGCTGAGCTTATATCATTATGAAATTCAAACAGGTATTACAGAGCGTAATTAATGTATACATTCTCTATGAGAAAGCAAACAGTGTGCATTCAAAACCAGAATCACCTATCGTGAACAACTAAACACAGGCACAACATATGAGTATGCTGCCAAGAAAGAAAAAGGGAAAGACATCTGCAGGACTTTTTCTGGTGTTCCCACAAAAAACAAAGCACGTTAACAGAGAAAAATGGATGTGCAAGGAAACGAGCCAAAATCAAAATGCAAGCAACAAAGTGTGTTTAAAGAAAATCTAGACAAGTAGCAATTACAAAAAGAAAATTACTGTTATCCACTAAACACACCACTAAAATTCTGCCATTATCCCAAATATTCTGTAAATACTGCAATAATTTATTTCTAAACCCAAAACAGTTCAAACTCTAAATCATGTTATCTATTAGCAATAATTTAAAATAAATGCCTGAATATGCATCTCATTTTCTGATGATTTAAACTATGATTAAAGTAAGGTATTATTACCAACAGCTCAGTATCTTTGAAGTACCTGGATTTTAGAGATTTACCAACGATATGTGTAAAATGTCTCTAACTATAGTTATCACCTCATTAAGAAACATCCAATAAAAATTTGGTTTCCATATATGAACCTCTGTGAGCTAGAAATACATGCAAAGTTTGCAATAGCCTGTTCTCAAATAGCAGGTAGACTTCATAATGTAATAACTGAATCTTCAATTAATTAAAAGATTAAGTTTATCACTACTGAAAACTCCTAAGTACCTTTAATACATACGGTCATTAAATGTGCATTTTGTGCAATATAAGCAAACTCTGAAAATACTCTAGACTTTCCAACTTAATCTAAGAAAACCCACACAATACTAAAAAGAATATGCAGAATTTTAAATGATTACTGTTTTTTTAAAACCTCTTTTCAAACCATTGTCACATTTTAAACAAGGAAATCAAAATGTTGCTTGTGAAGGGGAAAAAGGAATTAAAAGCAACTACAAAGGTGAACACCTCTCTTTAAAAAATGTGTTGTGCACATCTAAACATACTATTGTTTCCTCAAGAAAAAAAAAATCAAGAACTAGATACAGAAACAACAATTTAAGTAGTTATTTTTCAGTGCTACAATACTTTTCATATGTAAAATTTACTAATGCAGAGAAACATCTTTATAAACTGGTAATTCTCTATAAAAGACCTGCTCTCTATTGAGGCTTTGTAGCTCTGAGGCCAAGTATAAGCCATAAAAGGAAACTCAAGTTCAGTGCCATTTATTTTGTTCCGCTCTTTCAGATGCCCAAGAATAACCTTTTTCGCTGCCTAATGATATGTTCCAAAATCATAAAGTAGATCAGTTATGCACTTAAATTCCTTGATAAAGCTACTTGGACTTAACAGGAATTTCTGGATGGTTCACAACAAATTTTCTTAGGGTAGCATGGACAAACGAAATAACTGAAAATTAAGACATACCTACCAACAAAATACCATATTTATTTAATAATTATTCAGAAGACAGTATTATCTTTCACCTCCCTTTACCACAAAGTACTGGAAAAAATGAACTTCAAAAGACATCACTGAAGAAACATTTTGTATTTGCTGCGACCAAAACTACTTTGATCTATAAAGACTGGGATTGATTCAGAAGTGTTTATAACTCTGGTATTAGGAATGTCTCCCATGTTTCACTAATTACTGCCTCCACAGTAGGTACCTATCACTTATTAGGCTGAACGGGCCAAAATATTAGGACCAACACAAAAATGTAAATACTGTACTATTCAAAAAAGCACACCTATTTACCACAATGTGACTCCCACGAAAATAGTTTTAATCGTTTTACTTCCCTTCCTATAAATTCTGTTCTGAAGTGTAGAGAAGTCTTAACAAACCAAACCACTTACACGTGTCTTGTTTTTTAATTCTAACTCCCTTTTTAATCCCCAATACTTATTCCCTTCTTTTTCTTCGTACCAAGGTCAGTTACAAGAAAAATCCAGCAGATACTAGCTTCCAATTAATTAATCAAACAGGTACTACAAGGTTCTAAATGTCTGAAAGGAACTAGTTACTGATGAAAATATACTGCCTCTTTAAAAAACGACTAAGAATGGCAACGTTTTTGTTTATAAAAATCAAAGAAATCTATTTATAAGGGTTTTAACTTAAAAAAACTCTCTACGATTAAATGCAAAAGCCAAATTGGTAACAGTGTAAACAAATGTGGCAGCCATCTCAACAGCAAATCACTCGCTGCAGCAACCTAACTTTCTTCCAAAACAAAAGTTGCCAGGTTCAGTAACTCAGTAAGTAAAAAACATACATTTTATATGTTCCTGGAAACTTAAAGTTAGGGACCTTGTGCTTAACAAAGGCACTCTTTCTTCGGATTACTTAAAACTTTTCGTCTCACCGCATTCTTAAAACCTCTTCTAAAATAACCAGAGTCCAGATGGTAGGAAAGGGGAAAATAATCAGTTCTATTTAGCACCTGAAACACTATCCAGTCCGACATCAGAAAAGGAGAATTTAGGAGAACTTGGGGGAAAAGTGAAAATCATTAAAGTATTCTGTCTTTCCTGGCCCACTTTTGTGACTTCTAGACACTTTTGGTGACAATTACCTTTCGGTCGGGCAGTGTCTCAGGGCAGCTTTTTCAAGGCTTCGCCAGACATGGTTTCCTTCCCTTCATTAGTCACTTTGGCTCCAGCCGAATTTCTCTCCGGTGAGAGCGGATGTGGAGTGGCCTCCCGCAGTAGGACGAGTAGGCTGCGTTGGGGGCTGGGAAGCGGGCTGTTCTGGTGTCGAGTTCTGCAGGAGTTTCCCAGCTCCAACTAGGATCTCCGCCGAAAAAAAAACTTTTCACTCGTGACACCGCCCGGAATTACCGTGCGAAACTCACTTCCTGCCTCGGCAAGAAACAGGATCCAGCTCGGTCCAGGGAAACCCGGAAAACCAGCTCCGCGCGCCGAAGAGGGGGCGGGGAGGGGGCGTCCGCTGAGCGCCGCCAGCCCTGGGCGACCGGTGCGAGCCGCACTCCCGACGGCTGGGTCGCCCGCGCCGCCCGGACGGTGGACGATCCTCGGCCACGCTAGGCCGCCACCTCCTTCTCTCCACCGCCCCCAGAGCCCGGCGGCGGGGTTATTGTCTCGATAGCGCCTGCCGCGCCCTACGCCCGCGCCGCAGCCTGGACCCGGAGCCGAGGGGCCGAGCTGGCTCGATGGCGGCCCCCTCCCCGGGCTGTCCGTCGGGCCGTCCGTCCTTCCGTCCGTCCCTACGCGCCTTCCCTACTTGTCCTCGAACCCTCTCCTCCTCCCTCTCCCGGTTTCCCGCCGCCGTCCCTTCGCTCCCCGCCGCGTTCTTCTTCCCAGGCTGTGGTGGCTCCCCGGGGAAGCGCCGGGAGTTGGGGCGGGCGGCGGCTGCGTCTCCTCACGAGCTCGCGGGGCCGCGGCAGGGGCCAAGACTGCGTCCTGCGCCGCCGCGCCACATTCACTCGAGCAGGAGACTGCGAGGGGAGGGGAGGGAGAGGAGAGAAAGGAGGAGGAAGGGGGCTGGCGGAGGAGAGTTGCTGCCTCACAGGCCGCCGCGGCAACGGCGCCACCGCCCCGGTGGCCTGGGGGGCGGGGGGAAAGGAGGCTGCGCGCCGCGACTCCGCGGCGGGGGCGGGGCAGCCTCCCGCCGCCTTCACCCCAACCGCCAACAGCTAGGCTGGAGGCCGGCGCGAGCCAGTCACCGCGCGCGGGGGCGGTGCGGGCCGACGTCGGCGGCGACTGGGGGCGCTGGGCCGGGGGTCGGGAGGGAGGGGCTGGCGGCGGCCGAGGCTTCGCGTGCGAAGCGCCGCGTGAGGCCCCCTCCTGCCCCAGCAGGCGGAGGTCTGCCGGCTGCTCTACAGCAGCCCAAGGTGGGGGCCCTTAGGACGCGGACCCCGGCTGCTTCACTCCCGGCCCCGGAGACTGAGAGCCCGCTCGCCTCCGCTGGGTCGGCCGCTTGAGTTTCTTCCTACTACAGTAATCGGTGCGCAGGGTTCAAGTCTCGCCCCACATTTGAGGCTGCGGGTATCTCAACTGCAGCACTCCAACTTCCTCTAATGGCACTATCAGTTTGCAGGAAACCACAGCGGCAGCTCCGTGGAGCTTCCCACGCCGCCCTTGCTCCGAGCTGGTTCGCACAGCACCTCAGCTGGGGCTCCTCCAAGTCTCAGCCTCACCCCGCCGGGGAGACAAAGCTGGCGAGGGGAGGGGGAAAACGGCCCGCGAAATTGCCTCGAGATAGTGCCTTTGTTAGAGGAAACGTTGAATACACTCCGAAAGCGACGCAGGCTTCCACCGCCAGCGGTTGAATTGCACTGGCCCTCAATTTAGCCTGGCAGGGTTTGCGTTTATTGCAGAAAAAGGCTTTAAGCTTTCTATCAGCACATATGGCAGAAAACGCCTCAACCATAACATTGCACAGTTTTTGCAGTTACTGTTTTAAATATGTTAACAGACAAGACGGCCTTGTTTTACCCGGAGGAGGAACGTAACAGATAGGGAACAAACCATTCCCCACCCCCAGTCTGCTGTACTTAACTCTGTACAGTGATAGTAATTAGTCTCAGTGTCCCTGAAGAACACAGATAATTATTTATTACCAAGTTTGAATAAAAAGTTGTATGCCCCTACAGAAGATTTTTTACTTGAATCCAAAGAAAGGAATTCATAAAGTTCATCACAGTTATTTACCGAAGTGAGTTGTACACTACAACACTTGAAATTCATAACTCCAAAGGTATTCAAGACATTCTGTTAGGGATGGGAGCATTTTAATTACTTCCTGAACTGCTGAAACTAACAGTTTCTTCGGGTAGAGCAGAGGTTGAAGGTTCACAGGTAGTACCAAGGTGTTCAGGTTTATTCAGTGCTGAGCTGGAGGTAAGAGAACATTAAACTAGAAGCTAGGAAAACAAACGACAACCAGGGATACCAGTAGTACCAAGCTAGTTATTTATTTTATGTGAATATGAATTCTAGCCATTATATAAATCCTAAAGTTAGCATATTGTATTTTTAAATACTACAGAAGAATATTTCCTGTTGCACTTTCAACAACTGGTTTGAGTCTGACTAGACTCGGTGGTATAACTATGAACTGAAAGGATCACTGCCCCAAAGTATCCCAGGATACACTATCTCCCATACCAGCGTTAGCGGGATTCTGGGATTTGGATATTGCTCTTAATCTCAGGTTGAATCAAGATCCCTTTAAATGTGGCATCATAGATTCAAGTAAACCTGACAGTTCCCACCCAAAACCTAAATAAATAGGACCAAACCAGTCCCTAGGCTAGGCCAAGCCTGTTTTTAAATTTAGGCTGATTTGGGGGACCAATCTGACTGATGACCATTTAGGCTAGAAAAGTCCCTATAGCCAAAAATTGCTCCTCTAATTCACCTGATATATTGGGACTAGAGTTTAATCCCTTTTAGTATATTTATTATTTCTCTAGCACAAAGCTATAATCCTGAGAAATGTAATATTTTAAGTCTTTTAGTTATTTATACCTAACTCATCAGATTGTTTCCCTAAAGCAGCTTTTGATGAGAAGGAACATAGACATAGCATATGCTGATGCTGAGTAGGTGGGAGAGGGAAATGTAGGGGGCAATAGAAAGAGAGTACAGAATTACAGATAATAAAGTGCCCCCATTTGATTAAGTAAGTCCTACTTATGCTGTAAGAGCCCCAGAACACTGGCCTTAAAAGGATAGATGACAGGATGCACTTACTAATACAACATATTTTGACAAATACTTTTTTTTTTTTTTTTGTATGTGGGTAGCTCCCTGACTGGGAATTGAACCCAGGCCGCAGCGTGGACAGCACCAGTGCCAAAGCCTTAAGCCACTACACCACCATGGAACTCCTGACAAATACTTCCTTTAAAATTCCTTTGTAAAGTATCTTCAGCAGGAATTCTCATCTGTGCTCATACAGAAAGGTGACATAACATCTATATGATCAGAGTATTCAGTAATCAGAAATAATGATTCATCTTTGTTATTCATTGCTGACTATTTAGTTCCACCTGATATGAACAGCACATGCAGATATAGCCAAATCTTCCACTTGTTCATTTTTTAAGGCATTCCCTTGCTCTGCTTGATAGATTAGTTTTCTTTGGAAATCCTCCCATAGTTGAACTAAGACTTAGTTTCAATTATGATTAAAAGGAGATCTAAAACCCCACCCTAAACAAGGCTGCCTGTGATTCTGTCATAATTAACTGGACTCCAGGATCTACTTAGCATGTAAGCTAATAAATATTTGTTGATAGTATAGTAATAGCTTGATCCTCCCCATTGTGATTCTCTAAATAATTATCTGTAAAAGGCAGGGAATTCTTTCTTTGGGATTTCCCTTCTCAATAATTGGGTTCAGGAGAGGAATTACTGTCTACTAGAGATAAGCCACATATCTGAGTGGGAAAGCCTCAAGGTCTTGCCATACGTATTCCAGGGAATGCACACAGCATCCATGAGGAAAAGAAAAAATGTCTCAGCAGAGTGCCTATTCACTGCTTTAAAGATGGTTCCCCTGTCAGTTCCCCATTGTAGCCAAACAGCTGTGCAGAAGCATTATGGAGACAAAATTAGCAGAAGACAAGGAAAAGTTTAGAATGATGATTCTTCTTTTCTCTATTTCTCAAGTACAGAATTGGTTACCTGAAACCAAAGTTTTTATCACAGTAGAATTTGGGAGAAAATTAATCTTCGAGGCTAGAGTAATTAGATTCAAAAAAATTCTACAATAGTGGTTCTCAACCTTTTTCTTACACATACCCTTTTTAAACTCATCTCTATAAATTTTACTCCTTGTTTTTAAAAGAACTGTTTTTAAATACTGACACTTTTGTTCAATGCCTATCTTAATATAAAATAGTGAAGATGAGGCAATAAGTTAGGAAAGAAAAATTACTACACTAAAAGTACAAACCACAGATTTAATTTTACAACATTCATAACACAATTAAATATTGACAAGGATAATCGAGTATTTAACAAACTTAATTTATTATTAATAATATTTGTGTTTTCTGAAAAGTCTGTAATAATTGTTATGCAGATCACTAGCTGATTGAAACATTGTTAGTGAGATCATTGAGTTTGCTTTGATGCACTTAGTTTCTTGAAATCAGGCTCAAAAGATGCAAAATACAGTCCTAAATCTAAACTTGCATTAAGTTTGTTGTAGTACTTATGTTTTATGAAGGTATAAGAAGAAAAAGCTATCTACATTAGTTCAGTGTTAATAAATGGCAAGAGGTATTTGAATCCCTTTTCACTGAGCTGTTTGTATTCCTAACATCTACCCAGAAGGTAATAAGATGCTTTTTTTTAAAATCAGAATTTATATTGTATGTCAACGATAATAAAAAAATAAAAATAAGTAAGAAAAAAGATGTGTGGGTGAGAAGCCAACAGGCTGGGAAACCCCATAATCACCAAATTAAAAAAAAAAAAATGTTCTTTGAAAAAAAATCAGAATTTAAAGAAGAATTGATTGAATGTTTGACTAACTGCTCTTTTTCATTGATAGTTTAGCCTCTGTGAAGAATTCTTCATTGAAGGGATCTGCAATCTAGTTGTTTTCTTTTCTACATTGAGGGAAGTACTTATAAAAGGACACTTTAAGGCCTTCCACGTAACTTACAATATTCTCTTTCATGTTTGGGATAGGTGCAAATCATTCTCAGATAAGAAATTGTGCAGAGTTTCAAAAACTTCACTCTGACTTCTTTTAATACACACTTTCCAAAAGACCATTTTTTAATCATTGATTCAATTTTGTTGGTTATTTTGAGTATAGTGATCAAGCTGTTGTGAAGTTTATTTTGTTTATTTCTAGAAGAATATCTGATAAATATGCAAGACTTTAAATCCAATCACTGTCCTAAAACTTTGGAGCAAGAAGGAAACAAAGGTTTTCAAAAAACACCTGGACTTTATGTCTAAGTTCAAACATCTGTGTAAGTACTTTGCCACAAGATAGCCACCTTACCTCCATCTGCAAAAGTAATGTGCTGTGAATGCTGTTCAGTTCTTTACACAGCACTTTAAACAATCTGAAGTTTCATAGTTGTGACTTAATAAAATTTACAACTTTTACAGTCTCATCAAGAACATCTTTCAGTTCACTAGAAGAGGCTTGGATGCAAGACTTTCTCTTTGAATGCAGCAGTGGCTCCATGGTACATGGGGAGCTACTTTAATTTACCTGCATAGGCCTTTAAAACAACCTGACATAGGCTTGCTTCCGTCAGTGCATACATTACAACAATTCAACCAACTAATGTCCTTTTCAATGAAATAATCATTGATTGCATTAAAAATATCTTAGCCTGTGGTTTGCTCTGTCAATGGGTAACAAAGCAACAGGTTTTCCTCAATTTCATTTCCTACTAAGTACCGCAAGATGACAAGCAAAATAGATAAATCAGCACATCTACACTTTCATTAACCCGGCTGAAAGAGAATTTACTTTGTCTAATTCTATCTACCATTAGCTTCAACATCAGTGGACATTTCCTAAATTCATAAAGACATTGTATTGCTTGAAAAAGAGGTAGAATTGATTTTTCAGACATATTCTTCCCAAAACATACAAAAAATACCAGTATCCTTAATAGAAGGAGAAATGGTATCTTCAGCTATGGTGTGGTTTTTACCACATTTAGTTACATGTTAAGAAATATAGTATGAAGCCTCAACTGCATTCTCATTGTCTTTCTTTTCTAACATCATGTATAAAGTAACAGTTGGAAACTTTTCTAAGTGCTGAAAATAATGTATTTCTTTGTTTTTATACATAAGATGCTTAGTTTCTAAATTTGCATGAGTAGAAAGGGTTTCATGCAACCATTGGATAATATTTCCCCACACACAACACACAAAGGCTTAGGACAGTCATCCCCTACCAAAAAAAATCCATATTTAATATACTCTTCAGAATATATCCTTCTGTGTAGTAGCTGAGGCACATACCATTTTACTGTCTTCCAGTGCGGGTGAACTCATAGCTGCAGAAACATGTTGAGAAGTACTTGGAGATGGGTTATAATCCACATCAAGTTTTGGTTCTTTAACTGTTCCTGTTTTCAACCACTGATCCATAAATAATGTGCTTAAAAATCATTGACAATAATAACTGAAACTATGTTAAACATTAAATTAAAAAACTGCTTGCAAAGAATCACGATTAAAGACAACACACTGTTACTCAGTCAATAACTAAACAGATCAAACAGTCCAGTTACAGATGTATTTATATGTTTGGAAAAGTTCTAGAAATGTTGCAAATGGATTGTTCTGAGACTGCACAATGAATGATTGGTAGATGAGCAATCTGAGGAAAGGGTTCATAGCCACGCCCTCACCAATTATCATTCATTAATGGGATCTAATTTTGAAGTCTCTCCATTAATGGCAATTCAAACTTAACATTTAGTGTTCCATAACTAACGTTTTACATCTTTTTACTTTGTTTTTTTCACCATTACTGATTGTTTTTTGTGTACCCTTGAATGGCCTTGCACGTATCCCTGGGGGTATCCATTACACTGCTTGGGAAAGTCTTGTGAAGGATCCATAGGGGTGCGGGAGGGGAAGGAAGCTGGCTTCTTTCCTCCTGCCTCTGTTTGTCAGATGACCTCTCTTCCCTCTCCACACTTCCTTGGGCCTACCCACTATTATAAAGACAAGTGGAGAAACAAAGTAGGCTCAGGTAGGAGGAGAAAAGAGCAGGCTTAAAATAACTTCTTTTAAAAAGATTACACAAGACTTAAAATGAGGAAATGAAGCAAAATATTTTTAAAAGGTCGAAATACTCATAAGTTTGTAGAAAACACAAAGATAAAGGGAAAATGACAGTTAAAAATCACTAGAAAGAACAAGTAGAAAAAAAAAGATTTAAAGTTAAACTCTCCTAAAAGCCAAAAAATGAGATTGATTTCAATATACTATCTGTAAGAAAAGAAGTGTTAAAAAAAAGTGAATAGCATTGACATTGAATAGAGATAAACTAAAAAAAAAAAAAAATTAATAAAGTATCATTTGTAAATTCACTAAAAGGCAAAAAACTGCAAGAGGCCATTCAATTTCTAAGTAAGTCTGCTGTCCCAAGCAACAGTGTTCTGCTGTCCAAGGAGCTTCCTAGGTAGAAAATTAATGGAACCGGATACTGTGACTACTTTGGGACACCCCTGGGGCTCACAACTCAAAAGTGTCCTCCACTACCTTTGGAAGCAAGTATCTGACTTCTGTAGCTGATCCAAGCAGCACAGCTTGGCCTTTGTAAACTTCTCCCAAGCCCTGGACTCCTCTTCTTCAATATGGACTTATCAGAATAATAAATTATGATGCCAGTTAATAGATAATCTGCCTTCACAAGGTCACCTTGCTAGGAAAGTGGAGAACTGGAATATAAACCCAGCAGTCTGAGATTAGAGTGTAAGTGCCAAGCATTAAATTCTATGTTGTCCTGTAACTACTTCTAATGCCTATACCAGTACATTTTCCATATCATGTATAGGTATATGCCAACATTTTCGCTTTTAATCATTGGGGACTTTTTTCATAATTCACAAAATTCTGTCAAATAAAAACAAAAGCAGTTTTTATTTCATCTTGAAGCACTTCCTGTTTTTTGTCTTCCTCTTTTTCTGCTCCTTTAAAACAAAAACTAACCCCTTTCTTCTCTTTTTTTCTCTATTATAAAGGCAATGGGTATGCATTGTAGAAAATAAAAGACTTACATACTACAAAATAAGAGGAAAATACTCCAAGTACAAACAACTAAAAATTGGACCCTGAGAATAGTGTTATTTAAGTGCCTGAGCATAACTGTAGAGACTAGGTGATTCAAAACCTTTTCTCCAAAACATAATGCTCATTTGTATGTAGCAACAATCAATGATAGTGCTAGATCCATAACTAGAGTCACATCTTCTTTATTCTTGGAATTGAATATTTAAAAAAAGAGCTATTCTAATTTGATACAGCAGTAGTTTATCTTGAAGTGAAGAAACTTTTCTCTTAACCTATCTATAATAATTTCATCTCAATTCACCAAAAAAACACTTGTATTGGAATCTTCTGATAATCATTCTTTACCCATATCAAATGGAGTATAACACAAATAGAGTGAGCATGGCTTCCATGCTACATGGTGTCTAATATTTTGATGTTCTTTTCCTTTAACACACACGACACTGATGCTTCTGAGCTACTAGTAGAGAAGGTAGTTTAAGTATCACTACTAAGAGGTTGCCTGGTGGCCTAGTGGCTAGGATTCGGTGCTCTCACTGCCGTGGCCCGGGCTTGTCCCGGTCAGGGAACCAACCACACACACCAAAGAAAAAAGAGAATCACTACTAACATAAATTTCCATCCACAGATTCTACCTTTACTGTCTCACACCACCTCATTTAAAGTCTTTTGTGTTGAAAAGTATGTAACAAAAGAAGGTATTATGTGTTTCATCTGTTGCTCCAAAAGAAGTGAAAAACTAGACTATTAACCCGCTGTGTAATCCCTGCACAGACTACAATGGCTTTCAGTGGGAAGCCAGGCTCTGCCAAGAGCAGGGAGGATTGCAGTTTAAACATTACAGGGTCAAGTTCAACATTTGTTCCATTCACAGAACTCCCACTGACATCAATGAGAGTTTTGTGCAGAGTAGAATTTCTTTCTCAGTTAAATGATTTCTGTAAGGCCTTCTATTTTGCCAGAACATATCACACAAAGAATGTAATAAAGAAAATATATGTAGTACTCTTTTTCTTTTTTTTTAGGCCTACTCTTGATTTCAATAAAATGACATCTACAAAAAAGCATTTTTCTCACAAGACATGATTTCGAAGGTAAATAAGCCATTTGGTTGAGAATGTAAAGACTCATTTTAGACTCATCTGTTTGCAATTTTTGAGATTTCTCTTTTTGGCCTGTGATATAAAAATCACAATTGAATTCAGTCACTCCCCTTTGAACCTCTGAAATTTTATTTCCTATAATATATCATAATGGACTCACTGGGAACATGGAGTTCTTAAAGTTATTAGGCCAAGGTATGTGGAGCTAAATATCAATTTCACAAGTACCTGTAGGTAAATAAAGCCTGCTAAAGATGAAAAGAGAGGCACTATATTTGATAAAATTGTTGGGAGGCTAAGCAAGCAATATCAGTGAAGAGTTTGAACACTACAATGTAATTTTATTGTTAAGTATACAATAACAGTGAAAATTACTAAAGTATTTTAATAAATGAGTAGTTATAATTTATAATTAGCCTACTGTTTATGTGAGTTATAATTTTAAGGAAACTTTTAAGGGAAAAGAAAAGATTAGATTTTCTTTCTTTGAATAGCTATAGTAATTACCTGATTAACATTTGCATCAGTTTGAGAAATTGCACATTAATTTACATTACAAATTAATATTAGCATCTAAAATCATAATTTAAGGTCATCTTTGACTTATGAGATATAAAAGGAAAATCTGAGGTTTCCTATAGTCTCAAAAGTGTGGTATGTGTTTTGCTTATTCTGAATTTTAAAACAGGCTTGTGCTTCTGCTTCAACCAAGAGAGTACAGAGGAAATAGCACTATGTGACCTCCTAGGTGAGGGCATAAAAGGCAATGTGTTTCCACTTTGTCCACTGGAATACTAGCTTTTGAAGACATCAGATACCAAGTAAGCATTCTGCTGTCCGGAGGCCGTCATGTGTGAGAAAAGTCAAAGTAGCCCTCATGGAGAGAACACAGGGAGAGACCTTGTGACTACATATAGAAATTGAGGGAGAGCTGCCTGGCCATAATAGGATTCCACTTTACATGTATATGTTTTCAAGAGGAAAACTAATAGCACAACATACCAAAATATTAATGTTACTTTTTTGTGAAGAGTGAAATTTCAGATGATATAATTTAACTTTCCTTTTTATCTATATTTTCTAATTTTCCACAGTGGTAATATAATCGTATAATATTAAAGGGAAATGTGCTTTCCATTATATAAAAAATTAATAAAATAATCATTTTAAAATGACTCCATGAATGGAGAATTATTGTTATGGGTACAGAGTTTTCATTTGGGATGATGAAAAAGTTCTAGAAATGGGTAATGCTACAACTCTATGAATGTACTTAATGGAGTGAATTGAACTCTTTAAAATGTTTAAAATGGTAACTTTTATGTTATGCATATTTTACCACAATAAAAAATTAAAAACAAAGGTGATAAAAATAATTTACTACTGATTAGTCCTACTATGAAATATAACTTACTAAATACCATGGTCTTACCATACTTCAGTTATGTTCTTTAGAGAGGTGTCCAAAACATTGTTACTTGCTAGGTGTATAAGAATAATAAATATAAACTAATATTTATTGAGGAACTGAACAAACATTTTACACACAGTAAGTCGTGTAATAGTCCCAAAAGTCCACGATATATGCATAAGTACCATTACTATTTCCATTTTGAATATGAGAAAACTGAGTAAGTTATTTGTCTACTCAGGTAGAAAGTGGAAAACCCAGGGTTTGATCCAAGGTCTGTTTGACAGTAGATCACTGCTCTTAACCATCGTGTTACAGCAATTCGACTACACCAGCTCCATATTGCCATATAGGGATTTGTTACGCAGCATTCTTGTGGTTATAAAAGAATTCTTTTGTAACTTTCCAGCTATGAGTTTCTTTTAAAAGTCTTTCATGTTCACTTTAAAACTTAACAAAAGTTTTTTTTAACTACAGTTAACACCCAACATTATTTTATACTATTTTCAGGTGTATAGCACAATGGTCAGATATCCAACTTACACAAGTTTTAAACTTTTGTGTTTTTGTTATGTTTAAAAATTGGTTAATTGAGCTTTCATGGAAAATCATTCCCATGATTATTGTTCTCATTATTTTTATAGTCATGTCAAATAGTGATAATCATGATACATTTACTCTATTTCTACTAGAGACAGAATCAATAAGATGCAATTTAGGATATACTTTGAACACATTTTTCCAAGATGAGGTCACAAGCTTTCTAGAAATGCTGGAGAAAATAAATCACACAATTATCTTTCTAAAATCAGCTACTTCAGAGTCTCCAGGGTTTGAGAAGAAAAATAGGGTTAGGGTTAGGCCTAACTTTAAGAAACATGGTCAGCTCACACATTCTTCTTTCAATTTATAAGCTTAAAGTACACTCTGATAGCATACTCCTGTGGCAGCATGTGAGTTCTCACACCCACTCCTAACTTCTTCATAGTCCAAAGTTCTCAGGATTGAGTTTGGGTTAAGGGTTGCTAGAATTTGGACCCACTAGGATCTTCTGGCATGACTTGGATTTCCTGAAACGATCCTGCAACCGATCCATTCCCTAAGATGCCATTATGAATTTCAATTCTGAGCCAGACATGTGACCATACTCTAGAGGGACTATTATAATAATAAAAGCATATTTCTTTGGAGCCTTTCAACTAACCCTACAGACACCAAAGACTCACATTTGGGGTGTAGTCGGTAAGCTCCCCACAGTTTGAAGTGCAGATGAGTAGCCACAAAATGAAAGTGTCTCTACAGGGAGCCTGCTTACAACTTTGCATTGTATTGACTTAATTTTCTCAAATAAAATTTAATTTATTCATTGAAAAGAAGGAATGCTGTTTCTGGAGCCGTCAAGACAAATGTAAATTTAACAGCATTACAAGCTCACTCCTGAAAAAAAATGTGTAAAGCAATTAAAAATGATCAATATTAACAATACTTTTAGTATGAGGACGAGAAAGTAAGGTTCCTGCCAAGAATTTGTCCAGTCATGCAGAACTGAAGTCTGAGCATGCAAGTAACTCAGTTAATTAGGGTCAAAAGAGGATAATGAAATAGGCCTTTGAGGTATAAAAAGAATATATAAAAATTAGATGAACATGCAAAAACCAAAAAAATCCAGAGGCTTGACCCTCTTTGAGTCCAAAAGATTTGACTCCATTGAGAATATTTTTTCACACTCTTAGTTAAGACTCCATGAAAAGTTCTTCACATGAATTTCTACTGCCCATAAATATGCTTCAGCCATTGTACAAATAACCAGCACCAGACATTCCCATTTGAAAAGAAGGTGTGTCTACCACTGAAAGCAGTGCACAAGGAATAACAAATGTACATTTAATGTATTCTTGTTCATGGAGGGAAGCTGGGAAATAAAGAATCTAAAACAGAAGATAACCTCCCAATTACTCATACTTCAATTTGAAATATATTTGTTAATTGTGAATTGAATTACTTCTCTATTTTATCCTTATTTAGGCCAGGACTTCTCAACTTCCAGAATACTGACCATTTGGGCCCCAAAATTCTTTGTTGTGGGTACCCTATACAATGTAGGATGCCACCAGCATCCCTGGCTCCTATCATTAGATGCCAGTGGTGACAAACAAAAATGTCCCCTGGGGAGGCAAGCAAAATCAATCCCAACTGAAAACCACTGATTTACACCAATGTCAAAATTAGACTGCCGTTTCTGCTGGCACACACCAGCTGGATGGTAGGGAAAGTGGCCTAAGAGAATATAAGAACACGCTGGCCTAGGACAAAGAAAATTTAATGTAGATAATCTGCAGTGTAGATAATCAAGAAATAATTTATGAAAATTAAATATAGGGCTTTGAGTATGTTATTAGAACCAAGGTTATTATCAACTGGTAGACAGTGAATGATTGAGGTTGAAATAAAAACCGGACATAGTTATAATCACCTTCCGGCAGACAGACCCCAGCCACTGAAGATCAAATCAAGTATTCCTTTTATAGAACTGCATGACTTGATACACATTGTGCAATTGAGAACTTGCTTGTTTTTCATTCATTGACAGCTGGTCCAGCAGAAAGGCTGCCAGATGCTTGGGTCATGCAACCAAATCTCAAAAAGCATATTGGGCCTGAGAAGATACAGAGGTGATGACGAAGGATTTTAAGAAAGAAGAAGTATTGCTTCTAACTTATACATAAATTTGATGGCATTCCTGACATATTTAGGCAAAGTATATTTTAGCTTTCTTTGTTTGTATATATTTTATGGACAAAAATCTTAGTTTTATCAGAAAGTCTTAAGCAGGGTGGTACATAATTAGTTCTCTGAAGCCAAGAACTCAAAATACATGTTAAGTCTCCTTATGTTCCCCCCTGGTCACTACTTCCCCCAAAGATAACCACTAGCCTGACTTCTAACAGTGTAGGAAACTTTCTCCTGCTTTTGTACTTTATTTAAGTGGAAAAATATATAATGGGTATTATTTTGCATCTGGTTTCTCTCACCGGACATTATTTTGTGAGTTTCATCCAGGTTGTTGTGTGTAACTGTAATTTGTTCTTTTTAATTGTTTCACATTATTCTAATGAGTTAATATATCACAATTAATTTCTCTACTGTTCGGTTGTTTTCAGTTTGGAATTATTAAAAATAGTGACTCTCTGAACAAAATACTGGCTAAAAATGGTACATTGTGTAGGAGAAGACATACATTGACTATAGTTCTAGTTCTTCCATTAGTCATAGGGACTGGCTCTTAAACTTTGCTGTCCGTCCAATGTGAAGCATTTAACAAAAAAGTTGTACAGATGTGCCTGTGGACTAAGAAAAAGTTTACTCAGTTGCATTTATGTCAGATTCAACTCTTCACATGGTCATTAGTAGATTTCTATCAACATGTTCACTTAAAGAAATAGGAGTTAAGAGATGTATCTGGGATTAATCTTTGAATCTAGTGTACACAACAATTTTATTAGTGAATTTAGTGAATGCCACTATAAAATGCATTTACTGTACATCTAGCACAGTGCCTGGCACAAAGAAGTCACATATTTGTTGAATGAATGAATAAATGAATGGGTGGATGGCAAAATGGATGCCACATGACTAAATCAGGGACAAATTCAATATGGTTAGTGAAAAACAAAAGAATACCATTTAAGAAAATAATAATATTAACAAGGTAAAGCAGTTTGCCCAAGGTTAGATAGCCAGAAAATAGATGAGCTGGATTCTAAGCCCAGACTGTCTAACTTCAAAGCACTTAATCTCTGAACCAGGTAGAATGCTCAGAAAAGAAATGCTATATAGGGATGAAATGTAAATTCCTGAACTTAAGAGGAAAAAATAAATTGCACAAGTTCAGAATTGTGTACCACTAATGACCATAGTTCATATGAGAGACCTGATGGCTTTGGTTGACCACAATCTCAGTCGAGCGCCTAGTATGATGTACAACTAAAAAAGCAGGTACCTTCTGAGGTTGTATTAATCAACATAGAATATCCCATTCAAAGCAGGCAAGGTACTATTCAAACCAGCTCAATACTTTCACTTTTCTCTCCTGACCAATGTCTTGAACAGGATGTTGTAAAACCACTCAGCTCCTTGTCCTTATGTTCCTCTGTTTTATTATCACTGGAAATACGTAGGATTTATTTTATACCAACAAATAACCAAGAACAGATTAAGACACTTCAATTTAACCATTCTAGATTACTAATCATTTGCTTTAGGTTCAATTCTTGCCCTCTGACTGTTCCTCTTACTTGACATTTTGGATTGTCCCTTACTTTTGGTCTACACTTACATGGGAAATGGACCTCCACTGTCTTTGCTTACACTTCACAGACTCAAGCCAACAAGGTCCACTCCTACCACCAACTAAAAATGCTAACCTGGGTGAAGACCTGGGCCCTACTAATTGGGAAAAGGGGTTGGGTCAGTCTCAGTTTACCCTATGATGGAACATTGAATTTGGCTATGGGAGTCTTATTAAAGCAGATATTGGTAAACTAAGGGTGATGGATATGATGAAATACCTAGGAACTGTATCATATGAATACATTTGATCTTAGCCAAAAGAATTAACAAGAATATCATACAAGGAAAAGCTGACTAAACTAGAGTTTAACCTTGACAAAAAAAAGGCAATGGCAAGATTGTGTGGTAGGCAAGATTGTATTCTGCATATGAACAGCTGTGATGCAAAAAAGGGAATTATCTTAATCTCACTTCATAAGTAGGGAATACAAATGGGTGGAAGCTTTAAGGAGGACTGTGAGTCTGATGGGAGGAAGAACTTAACCATAAAGAAGCATCTATCAGTCATATTTACACACTAAAGAAAACATACTGTCTTTTGAAACTGAAAAGTTCAGAGAGAAGGATTGGCTTCAGACGAGGGAAAAATGGGGCAAAATATTGCAGAGGTAAGAAACTCACAATGTTGTTGAGTTACCTCCAAAGTTTGGAGTATTTTAGGGTGAGTTTCTTGGAAGAAGTTGGTTTTCAAAATATTTTGAAGAATAGAATGGAGATAATTTTCAGGGAAACAGTTAAAGATTGTTCAATATAGTACAGTTGGGGTTGAGAGAGGAGATAATGGGTACAGTAAGGGGTACTCTGTTTTACTAGATTGAAACAAGAAGTGTACAGAAGAATGAAAGGATAGGAAATTTGACATAGTGGCAGAACAACTGATCAGTTAGTCTTATTCTAGCTCTTACAGTATTTATGAAACACTTTAGGTCACAGACTCCTAAAAATTCTTAACTGTTTCCTTAAATGTAAAATGAGATCTGTTTATCTGGAAAAATACTATATTATTTGCAAAAATAAATCGATATGTTTTTAAAATATCATGTTATTAGATAATTTGCCAACAAGTCTATGACAATATTTATAGACCTGACATTTCTAAAGAAAATATCAGAGTTCCCTGGTGGTGTAGTGGTTAAGGCTTCGGCACTGTCAACACTGCGGCCTGGATTCGATTCCCAGCCAGGGAACTACCCACGTACAAAAAACAAACAAACAAATAAATAAATAAAGACTTAGTCATTTAAAAAAAAAGAAAAGAAAATATCAAAATAACATGTAAAGTATCAAGATGCTATTCTTTAACATGTTTCTACATTCACAGCACATCTTTGGAAGAAGACAACAAAAAATTGGTAGTAATTAACTCTAAGAAGTGAGACCTAAAGGGCAGGGGTTGGGGATGGGAGGAAGAATTTTCACTTTATGCCCTTTGGTACTATTTGAAATTTTATATCACATGAGAGTTATCCAGAAACTATCCAGCCATGTATTAATAATATGAAAAATAGAGGCATTTATGGCTGAGGTTTCTTTTTGGACAGCCCTCATATCTATTATACTTACTCAACCTTAACTAAATTATGAATTAATAAACATGGTAATTTTTTATCCCTGTTTTAAAATCAAAAGTTTGAAAGACTCTAAGGATATTTTCCCTTGATCTGGCTCTCTTCCTTTCTACATAATTTGAATATTGTTTTAACATGTTCTTTTTTGAAAAGAAACATGGCTGATTAAAATACCTATTTGACCTAACTTGTTATATGAGGGCAAGCCCTTAATCTAGACTTGTCATCATTTAGTACCTTGATAGGAAAATTCCTGAAGCAGAAATGGCTGGAAGTATTAATAATTTAAATGATCACCTCTCAAATATGTCTCTTTTTCTCCATTTCCATGTCTTCTCCTCTAACCTGGGATATCAGATGCTCTTTCCTGGTTACCTCCACAGTCTCCTCAATGTTCTATCTTTAGTTCTGTCTCTGTCTGATTTTTTTTCTCCATATTGTGGCCAGCAGTCTAATCATGTCACTCCTGCTCAGAACCCTTGGATTGCTCACCATTGTCCTCAGCAAGAAATCCAGACTCCTTTATATGACTTACAAGCTCTTTCAGGACGTGGCCCCCACCCTTTCACCATATCTCTTGCCACCTTCCCTTCTGGTGCTCCAGCCTTTCCACGCCTGGAGCTCACCACATCTTTTCTTATTCCTGAAACAATCTGCAACATCATGTTTGTCTGGCTAACTCCTATTCATGAGTTCACTTAGCTATCACATTCCTAGGAAAGCCTCTCAGTCCCCCAAATCTGGGTTAAGAAACCCTCTCTTGTGCTTCCAGAGCACCATGTACTTCCTCTCATTGTGTATTATTTTACTGCACTGTACTTACTTTACTTCTCCTGCTTCCCATACAAGACTCTTAGCACCATAAAGATAGGGACAACATGCATGTGCTTACACTTCTATGCCCAGACCTTAGCACAGGTCCTAGAATGAATAAGCACTTAATTAGAAGGGTATGCAAAAGAAAGAAACTATTCTTTCTCATGTGCTGAAAAATAGGATTGTCATATTTAGTAATGGAGACTCACCTGGCAGGAACCACAGAAAAGGGGGATCTTATCAGTTTAATTTATTAAATTGTGATAATATAGTTTTGTTCATGAATATTGTCTTCACTGAATTCCTGGAAGGAAGGCATTAGAACATTTCCGTTGGGTTGAGGGAATATTTATAATCAGGACACACATTAATTAATAAGGCTGGCTCTACTGTTAAAGAATTCAGTTGCAGTACAAATTGCTCGTTACAAAGTATTATGGGGATGTAGGGTATAGCATAAGGAATATAGTCAATAATATTGTAATAACTAGTATGATGTCAGATGAGTCCTGGATTTATTGGGATGTGGGGGTTGGAGACAGAGTGTAAAAGGTGAAGGAATTAAGAAGTACAAATTGGTAGTTATAAGAGTCATGGGGATGTAAAGTAAAGCAAAGGAATTATAGTCAATAATATGATAATAACTATGTACAGTGCCAGGTAGGTACTAGAATAGTCAGGGGGATCACTTCTTAAATTACATAAATTGGAGTTCTCTGGTGGTGTAGTGGCTTAAGGCTCCGGTGCTATCAGTGCTGCGGCCTGGGTTCGACTCCCATCTAAAGAGCTACCCACATACAAAAAAAAAGGCAAAAAAAAAAAAATTACATAAATATCTAACCACTACACTGTAAATCTGAAATTAATATAAAATAATACGTTATGTCAGGTATAATTTAAAAATTTTAAAAGATGGGGAAGGTGAAGAGAAATAAAAGGTTCAAAATTTTAAGTACTATAAAACAAGTAAGTTATGGGGATATAATGTACAGCTTAGGGAATATAGTCAATAATATTGTGATTGCATGGTACGGTATCAAATGGTTGCTGGTCTTATCATAGTGAGCACTTCTTTAGGTATATTAATTGTGGTAAAGCCATGATATATACCTGAAACTAATATAATATTTGTATGTTAGCTATATTTTAATAAGAATCTTCTCAAAAATTTGGTAGTATCAAATTAAATTTTGTTTAATTAGGACTTCATTAAATTTTCCTAAAAGTCACCTTTTGTTTGCCACCACTCTTTCTCTTATGGTTCCTACCTTTGCAAAAAACACTCCCAAACAGGGGTTCCCTGGTGGTGTAGTGGCTAGGCTTTGGCACTCCCAACACCATGGCCTGGGTTCGATTCCCAGCCAGGGAACTACCCCCACTCCCCCACCCAAAAAAACTCCTAAATAACCTCCTTCCTGTTTATAGTATGGTGTCCAAACATGAGCACATTGCTTTTACCTCTGAATAAAGTGGTACAAACTTCAATTTTTATAAAACCATACATTTTTTAAATTTTAAGATGCCAAAGATTTTTTTTCCTTTTCAGGAAAAAAAAATATGAAATTTAATGTAGCCAACAATTTAAAACTCATCACAATTTCAGATATATTATAATATGAAAGAATCTGTGTCTTAAATAAACATGTACACAAGCATACATATATTTGAAAAAAGAATGAAAGAAAATATAGCAAAATATTAACGCTGGTGAGATATGGGATTATGTTTAATTTTTGTTATCTTCTTTCATATTTTTCCAATATATCTACAAGGAGAATGGCTGTATTTTTTGGCATAATCAACAAAAAATAAACTTTAAAAATAGGTATGGTACATTTAATGTCTTTTGCTTCTCTTCCAGATGCTTAGGTCTCTGAGGTTTCAATTTATGAAATGAATCAACACGCTGTTGTCTTAACTTTGGGATACATACTCTATCCATCAGAGTCTAGTATGATGGCTCTGTTCCTATGCTTTGCACAAGAATGCCATTCTTCTTTCTGGATGTAATTCCACAGAAATCATTTACATAGTCCTCAGCTCATTATTCTCTTTGTGGCTGTCAATTTTTCTCTTCATTTGAATTGGTATGTTTTAGGTTAGGACATTTGGAGAATGGACTAGGGCCTCTGATGTAAGTGCACATTCTGATACAGATGGGACATTACAGAAATCAGGTTCTGAGAGCTTGCATATGGTACTAGATGTTGTGACTATTTGACTGAATTAGCTAATGACGGAGAAAGTGCTCAGTAGGTGTCTTGTAAATAAATGCCCCTTTCCTTCTAATGCTGGTGATGCCTGAGAACAGAACAATGCAGCTCAAGCACTGGTTTCTTTCCTTCTAATTCTTTTGCCTACAGTAGTTCTTACCCAGTCTCCAGACTTTATGAATCCCTTTTCTTTATAAAAATTTACACAAACAGCTTGGGAAATGGCACTTCCAGTAAAGAAAGTTAATTTCTTTGTTTGCTGGAGTTCTTAACAGTTAGCCAGAGAACTACTACCCTGGTTACAGGGACACTGAATTCTTGGAAGGAGCAGGAAAAGGGTTATTACCTTTAGAGAAATAGCCTGCACTATCAATATTTGTACATCTCAAAGTACCTTCCAAAAAGCTCATTAGGCAGAAGAAACATGGGAAGAAGCATGGGCTCCTTCACCTTGTTGTGTAGAGCCCTCTGAAAAGAAATTTTTCTAACCTGTTCACTACTTGGTCATTCAAACTTGAGAGCCATGTTGCGCAATTAGGCTTGAACTTAAAAGCCTCCCAAATCTGATCGCAATAATGATGCATTGCTTTGATGTATTATGGTTCTGTGTGTCTTTAGTTTTCTTTCTATTTATTTATTTATTTATTTATTTATTTATTTATTTAGTTCCCTGGCTGGGAATTGAACCCAGGCCATGGCGTTGAAAGCACCGAAGCCTAGCCACTACACCACCAGGGAACCCTGCCCGTTAGTTTTCTGATAGCATATTTCTATTCTGTTTTAGCCATTCTCACTGAAGAAATCAATTGCTTCTTAAAAATTAACTGATTTTTTTCAATATGCCCCACAAGGAAAAATAGCTCTTACCTACCCTCATATTTCTAGTTACCATTGCTATGGCAGTAGCTCCCAGTTCTATATCTCATGCCCAGATTCTTTTCCTGAGACCAACTGCCAGCTAAATATCTCAACTTGGATATACCAAAAGCACCTTGTGGGCTAGGTATTAAAAAACTTACCTTTGCTTCTTCCCATACTCTTTTCTCATCTTTAATTTCCTACGTAGGTGAAAAGCCTCTCTACCAACCGAGTTTCCCAAGCCAGCAAATAGTCATCTTTGACCCATCCCTGTCCTTAATCCCTCAGAGTCAAATGCCAAGGCTTGTTGATTCACTTGCTAAACATATCTCAAATCACTCTCTCCACCACCACCGCCACTACCAATTCAGGCCACTAACATTTCTCACCTCAACTACTGCAAAAGGCTTCTGAATCACTTCCTTGCCTTTGATTCTGTCCTTAAAGATCCAATCGACACATTGCAATTAGAATGATCATTCTAAAATAGAAACTTAATCATGCCATCCTCCTGCTGCAAATAATATTCTGGATGTCTACTGCCCTCAGAATTAAGTCCAAATTTCTCAACCTGGCTTTATAAGATTTTCTGATTTGTTTTTATTTCTTTCTACAGCTTTACCCCCTCCCCCTCCCCTTCTCCAAATCTTGCTGAAATTACAATGAGCTTCTTTTTGTGCCCTCTATTATTTCCTGGTCTTTGTGTATAGTACATTCACCACTTGGAACACTCTAGCTTGGGTTATAAATTAGGCAAAGTAAGTTTCCTATTCTTTTCTTTGTTGGAGTATTCATACACTGAGATCTGAGACTGGTTATCAACCACAGTCTCAGATCTCGGTGTAAGTACCACATTTTTGGGGGAGCCTTCCCAGGATCCCTCCTACCCTAGACTGAGCAAGGTGCCCCTCAATACTGTCATAACACCCCAAACAACTTTTAGTTGCCTGTGTCCCTCTACTAGATGTTAACTCCCTAAGGACAAATACATCTTATTTACTTTTACATCGCTTGTAAAGTGATCTACTAAGGTCTTGGAAGGAACTTAGTAAAGTTCTGGAACCAATAGGCCCTCAGGTAACATTTGTTGAACTAACGAACTAAGTCATAGAAGTAACAGGTTCCCTGGCCATTAGATCATTTGCAAATAAAACTTGAGTTACTCAGACTGTTTAGATTAGCACGTACACCCTCAGACCGAGGCCAGATTGGGAAAAATTAGAACTCTTCCTTTTGATGGTGGGACTGGCCTGGATTAAAGTGACTCCAGAGCCAACTGTCCCCTCACTGGTCTGAGGCATGTGACTTGTAAAAAGTCACTAATACCTGATTCTGATAGAAGCAATGTCATCCTCAAAATGGGTTATAAATTAGGCAAAGTAAGTTACCTATTTTTTTCTTTGTTGGAGCATTCATTATTCTAGGGATCAGATAGTTTCAACCTTAGATCCCAGAAAATAAAAACAGATAGGTTAAGAGGAGATGAAGATTAGTACTGGAGAACAATGGAGACAGAGTATTTGAATGAATGGACTGAACAGCTGGGATATTTGTATGGGACTCTGCCAGAAACAGATGTGAACAAGAGACAATGCCCCTGCTGTATAGAAGGAAAGAGTCAAACAACAAGCAAACAAATAAATCAATAAGATATAATCAGAAAGAGATCAACGCTACGATGTCAAAACAGAATGATGCGATAGAGGGTGGGGGTGGGGAGGTGGCCGCTCACAATAGTGGGTGAGGGAAAGCCTCTGTGAAAAGGTGACATTTGAGCTGAGAACTAAAGGGTGAAAAGGAGGCAGGCAGGCATGTAGAGAAATGACGGAAGAATAATCCTGTTGGAAGGAATAGCAAGTGCAAAGAATAAATTTGCAAGTTCAAGGAACAAAAGAAAGAGCAATGTGAATGCGAGTGGGGAGAGGGGCTTGGCTGCAGATGAAAGCAAGGAGGTGGGCAGGGGCTGGTTGAGCAAGGCCTTTAGCCTGCGCTGGGGAGTTTGGGTTTAATAATCAGGGCACTGGGAAACCAGTGGAAGGTTCTCAGCAAGTGACTGACTTTACCTAAACATCCTTGAATTTATAGACTGAGGAGGAAGGAGTTAAAAGTGGAAAGTGAAGTATTTTTTTTAACCTCTCCTACTTAAATTAAAACCACGTGTTTGTGCATTCTCAGCATTTCTGTAGTCAAGTTGAATTGGTGACATATTAAAACACATTTATAATACATTTAATTTCCTTAATTGAAGGAGAACTTGGAAATATCCCTGCTATTACTGATTCTAGGTGAAGAATCAATATTCCCTGCACATTTTCTTTTTTTTTTTACTGTTCCTACCCAATGGGAGATTAGAAAGTAATTTTGTTTAAGAGCTAAAATTAAAGTAATTACTAATTTTAACCTCTTCTGCTCCCATGTGGTTACTGCAATTAAAATCAGTATTTATAGCAGTCACAGTCAACCAGAACTTCAGAGTTTTAAAACCTTTTATTCTAGGCCTTTAAGTATACAACTGAAATCTTGCAAATCTTCTCTGTTCAATTGCAATTTACACAGACTTTCTAGTGAAACCGTGAAGTTTAAAGGTGAATTGAATCTGAGTGCAATTAAAAAGTTATTTGAACAGCATTCCTTGCTAGGAAATGTTATCTATGTAGTGTTTGTTAATGATTATAAAGTTTGGTTTGTTATCTATAATTCTGAAATTTTATATGGTTCTCTGTCAAAATAAAAACATAATATACTACAGTGCTAAAAAAATATTATTTTCCTGAGGAGCTCAAAGCACTTCCCTGATGTTTTCTCATTTGTTCTCACCATTTCCCCAAGGTAAGTAGATGGAAAATGTTATGCACTTTCAATAAAAGGGGGACCAAGGCCAAGAGAAATGAATGAACATGCCCAAGGTCATGTAATACATCAGTAGCAGGGGAAGGATGAATCTCAGGCCTTCTAATTCCCAGGGACCTGGCATTTTGTAATGTAGGCAAAGCACCAAACCAGTTCTGGTTTGGGTTGGTACGTGTGAGTCCCCATGTATGAGCACACAATTACAGTGAATTAATCAGATGTCTGTTCTGTGGTATAGCTCTATGTTTGGTGTTTACATTGGTCATGATTCTTAACTGTTATTTTTAAATGAGACATTGGGAGAGATGTTAAAAAATTTAGTAAGATTAAAATATTTAATCTCATATGTTGCATGTAAGTTATCTGCCCAGGAGCCTATACTGCATATATGAACTTTATCATTTTGCTAAAGTCTAGATTTGTGCCTGCTATTTAAGGAATTAGACACACAGACACACACACACACACACACACACACACACACACACACACATTCATTGTATTATTTTCCCATGGATTGTTTTTCCCTCAGAATATGATATTTGAAACCTATGTGCTCCTATAAAAAGTTAAAGTTGTTTAAGCTTTGGTTCTCAGGTTTTAAAATGTTTACATGTCCTTTTATATTACTGTAAATTCTTGATTTTTGGCTTTTCTCTTTCTCCTATGCCTGAATTTTTATTGCCAAAAATTCCAAACACAATAAGCATAGCAAGAATAGTATAATAAACCTCCATGTACCCCTTGCACTGATTATAATCACATGTAATTATAATCACATAATTATAAAGATTTTGCAACATTTATTTCACTTGTCTCTTTTTTGCCTTTGCCAAACTTTCAGAAAGTAAATCTCAGACATCAAGTCATCTCATCCCTGTGTACTTTTCCATATAAATCTCTAAAGTAAGAACTTTTAAATCATAGTCATAATGCCATCATCACACCAAATATTTAACAATAATGCCTTTATGTTATCTAAAGTCCATTCCTTAATTAAACCTCTCAGATTGTTAAAATAACATGCCATGGTTTCATAGTTGATTTGTTCAATCAGGATCCAAACATGTGGCATTTGGTTGCTGTGTCAGCTATTTGCATTCTACAGCAACTTTATCCCTTGTCCTCTGGCCACTGCTTTTGACTAGTCACAGAAATCAGGTAAGTGGTCCTGAAGAATGGCCCACATTCTGAAATTATCTGTTTGCTCCTTTGTGGTATCATTTAACTTATTTCTCTATCTCCCATATTTACTATGCATGGAAGTTCACTCTAGAGGCCTGATTATATTCAAGTTCAATTGTTTTCATTGTTTCTGTAAGAACACTTCATAGGAGGTACTGCGAGCTCTCTATTACAGTATATGAGTTGGCCCACAACGTCTGGTTGCTCAACTGTTAGTATGCTAAGAGTATCAGAGGGTTCATATGGTGACAGTCTGACCCCTGCATTGTGAAGTTCCGGGTCAGCGTTTCAACTAATGGCATTGACCACTGATGATCTTTCCCTAAATTAGTTATTGCAGGGCTTTCAAATAATTATTTTTAATCTTATCATTCCTTTTTTTTTTTTTTGCTTTTTGGTATGTGGGTAGCTTCCTGACTGGGAATCGAACCCAGGCCGCAGCGCTGACAGCGCCAACGCCGAAGCCTTAAGCCACTGCACCATCAGGGAACTCCCTTATCATTCCTTCTACATTTGTGAGCTGAAATTCTTCTGTTAGGAAGAACTTTTCTTCCTCAACTAAGCCTACTAGGTTAAGAAGAGAATTGATGCTTAATTCTTTCCTTTTATTTGACAAGGAATTGGTTATCTTAGTTACATTCATCAATGCCCAGTGAGGTGGGTTTCAATTAAGTGCATTCATGAGTCTCTTGATACTCAAATTCAAACACTGAATTTTTGCTTCTTATAAGAGTAAATAGTAGAAAAAGGTTATACAGGTGGAGTACTCACTATGTACTGGCTTTGAGGAGAAGCAACGTAACAGCATATAGACCCCTCTCTCTAGTACAGGGCACCTCATGGTCTCAACCAAACATTTCTTTTATTTCCTTTGGATTTCCTTCACTCCCTCATGGGTATGAATGAGATGTAGAAACCAAAGAGGAAGAAAATAGGACAGGTACAAACAAGAGGACAAAAATTATGGTTTATGGTTTGAAGCTAACCATCTTGGGAAAAAAAGAAATACAATAAACATTTACTTCAAAGGAACCAGAAAACACTTCTACACCATCTCCTGCCTTGAGGGAAATGAACCAACTATAGGAAGTTCTTTATACCTCTGTTGAAGGCATACACACTGAGGTTTATCAGTCTTTTACCTTAATAATTGTACAATTAATTGGTGAGAGTAGCTAAAATGGGGAGATGTTGATGACCAGGACCACTTGTAATGCTAAGTCTTTCATGTTGTACATCAGAACAAGATCACTAGGGAGAAATAATAACATGTTTATAAACTCATAAACCAAGGTGAACTGTACTTTTGGTTCACCTATGAGGTCACAGGGTATGTGGGATATTGACATTAACAGGGAACATGGCTCTGTTTACATAACTACCACAGGCCGAACTGGTTGGATAACTTCTTTCTAATGGCAAGCCTTTATTCAACGACAATAGATGTTTTTAAATTGTAGATGTCAGAAATAATTTTGTCTTTTGCTCATGTAAAAATAGAGGGTTGGGAGACTAACCTTCAGCAATGAAATTTATACCACATTTTACTACCTTTTAATGTTAGAGATGTTTACGTAATATTAAAGATATTTATAAAAATTTTAAAGGTAAGGTTAATTCTCAATATTTTTATAATGGCTCAAAAATTCATGTTGAAAATCATTCATCAGAATAAGAATGTTTTGTTTTTTCATTCACCTTCCTGTAATGGATATTAATCCCTTAAGATAGAAAACTGACCAATTACACATTCTGAAAATCAAATCTTATAATACAGGCTGTCACTCCTCAAAGATAAAGAACATTAGGGATAGAGGTCTTAGAATATTTGAAGACAAGGTGGAAGTAATAAATTACTTTCCTTTTATAGACAATAGGCTTTAATGGTATCTTTTTCTAAAAACAGTTTTAAAAAATCTTGACACTCAATTTTGCTATCAATTTAGTGGTAGTCTTTCTGGGGAAAGTTAGCCAAAGGTTAGATTGGGAAAGGCTGAATAATGAGTTACCAGAGGTTAAAATGGAAATAATTGATTTAGGGTGTCTTGACAGCACTTCTCATTAAGTAGCATATGGGTGGACATAATGAGAGTGGGCATAAAGTGTGAAGATCTTTGTATCTCATGTTAATGCCCACCAGGGATAATCTACCATGAAAGAAGAACTCTGTTCACGTGACCCTCATTCCAGCACTGGGGTGCCCAGTGCTGGAATGAGGGTCACGTGAACAGAGCCATAAGGAAAGATGGAAGCTGTGCATAAGCCCAGTTGGATGGGCTATCACTCCCTAAATCTGATCTAACTAGTGTTACTGCCTGATTTGCAGCATGTCAGCATCAGAAATCAATGCTGAGTCACCAATGCAACACTATCCCCCAAAGAAACAAAACAATCACCTGCTAAAAAGTTGAATACGTTGGATCCCTTCCACTCATTTTTTCTGACCATAACAGACAAATATTCTATTAATAGTTATATTTATATGTTAGCATTTCCTGCCTACAGTGCCTCTGCCAGCACTATCTTAATACTTATGAAATGTTTGATCTACCTTCATGGGATCCCTCTCAACAGTCATCAAACCAAGGAACCCACATCACAGCAAAGGAAATGTGAGAGTGTGTCTGTGACCATAGAATTCCCCTGGTTTTATCATATACCACACCAACCAGAAGCTGTTGCCAGTTAGAGATTTGGAATGGCTTGCTGAAGATGCTTAAGCCAATACTTTGTAAGGGTGCCATTCTCTAGGCTGCAGTGTGCCCAATAGAACAAATTTATAAGACTTGGAGTTAAGGAGTCAAAGCAGGAATGATCCTACTTATCATCACTTCCAATAACCCACCTGGGGAATTTGTGCTATTCATCCTCATCAATTTAGGCTCTGCAGGGTTAGAGATTCTGATCTGCAAAGGGGTAACATTTCTCTCAGAGAACAAAATAAGAATCCCATTAAGCCATAAGCAGGCTGTTTCTGAGCACTTCACGCTCCTTGTGTGGAAGGACCAGGAAACAAGAGGAGGGATAATTTAGGCAGGGATAATTGACCCTGATCATCAAGAAGATGTAGGCCCACTATTATACAATGGGGGCATGAAGGAACATGTTATGGAACTCAGGTGATCTACTTGGACGCCTCTTGTTACACCCTTGCCAAATTGTGAGGAAATAGATGAGCGCATAGTCTTAGCCTGAGAAGTGCATGGAAACAAGAGGCTCATTACCCTCAGGAATGAGATCCTGGGTCATGCCACCAACTAAACCAACAAAACCAGCAGAGGTGCCAGCTGAAAGGGAGGGTATTTTGAATAGTTAGTGGAGGAAAGATAAATTAAGCATCAGTTTCAGGCCCAAGACCAGTCTCAGCAGCAGTGGGAATAATTTGTGCCACTAATCTTTCCCTTCTAAGGAAGAGAGTTTCCTGGATACACAGGAAGCAGTGAATCTGAGTAGTTCAAGGGGTAGTCTGGGAGTGCAACTTACAGCCTTCAACTGTCAGATCTTGTAGGGCTTGCTTCAGCTGCAGAGATACATCTTACCCAAGGTCACATCCTTCTAAGGGTAGCCCATATCCAATGAATGATTAAGGTGAGGCTATAAAGGCCTGGCTAATTTGACCCAATGGGGGACAACTCTGAGACAATTTCAGCTCCAGAACTCCCCAAGGAATTGGATGAGGCTGCCAGGCTCTCATCAAAGCTTGACTTCTCCCTCTACCTAATCTTTTTTTCCCTCCTTCCCTAATAAATATCCCAAACACTAAGCCCTGTTTTAGAGTCTATTTCCCAGAGTACACAAACAGTGAGGACTGGTTACAGAGACTCCTGGTTTCATGAATTTGCTTCAGTCTGCCCATTTCTTTTGTTAGTCATGTCCATGAGGGGTCTAGAGAATACCCAGGCAGAGCTGGCCCCTCACATCTTTGTATCACCACAGCATTGAATTTATGCTTTCCATTATACCGCTCACCCCATCATGTTGAATTGTCATCAATGTCAATGTGTCAGTCTGCCTCTCTGGACTGTTAGTCTCACTCTTGAAACCGGTGATCCTTTCTTCACCAGCTTCTGTGTTGCCAGTGCCTAGTGTATAATCCGCACATACACTCTGTGCGTGAATAGTAATGAATGAAGAAGTCTTAACTTTCAGCAAGGCTTTTGTTTCACTCCTTCTTGAGTTCCAAGACCTTTATGAAACAAACAAAAAAGATCTGTATAAGACTGTGTTCTGTATTTGACTCTGTGTCAAGAAAAGTCATACTGATCACATCAGAATTTATTTTCCCTTTGTGTTGAGTATGAGTCAAGTAAATGGCTAATAGCAGCTGAGAAGCAATAAATTTTCCAAGCACTGGTAAAGGGTGAATGAGTCTGGTCAGCTTCTCTGGCTAACATCCTGGAAGTCAGTGCCTCTCTGCTGACACATCCAGTTGTATAGTAATTTACTGAGAAACTGCTATGTATTAATACCAGGCACAGTACTAGACCCAGGGGTCAGAGAGAGGAGAGACAGTCCTGCCCTAGGAATGCTAATCTAATGAGGAAGACAGATGAGTAAATAAAAAACTTGGATATAGATGCGCCATTTTCTTCCTGTAAAGCATCAGTGCCAGGATGAGAGTAAAATGTGAAGGATTCTTTGGAATGAAATAATAAAAGCCAATGGTAACTAGGGCTTTTGTCAATAGATAAATAGCAAAGGAATCACAAAATCTCTAGAAGAAGATAGTTCTCAAAAGGACATGTCATTACTGGCAAAAGAAATTAGGTCATTAGGTGACAATGAAGGGTTTGTGCAGCAGAAGCTCTAGAAAGACTGTATCAAAGATGAACTTGGGGATCGAGAGGGGACACCAGAGACTTGTGTTCTTTCATTCTTACCTCTACTGTGAGGGGGCTGTGGATTCAGGGGATAGACACACACACACACACACACACACACACACACGCATGCACACACGAACTGGACTCTTAGTTTTTTCTTATAAAATGAGAAATGATCAAAACAGTATTATTTACCAGTGTTTAAATGAATAAGATAAGAGGAATAAAAGCCCCAGACCAGGGTATCAATTAATTACTCTCACTTGGGAAAAGAACAAATTGTCAGAAAGCTAACAGATCTTCTGGAAGACTAGCACAAGAGCTGACATCAAGGAGATAATAAATTTTACACTTAATTAATGTGCTGCCTTTTGTCCACAATGAGGATGCCACAATAGCCCCATCAGTAGGACCTGCTCTTAGAAGAATAGTGGATTTGTCTTAAGCCAGCTCAACTCTTACTTCCTGGTTAGGAGTGAGAGCAGTGAACAAGATAAGAATTAGCAGGATCTATAGTTAAGACATTCACAGAACATCACAGGATTAGGCTAGAAGAACCCTGTCTAGCAACTGTCATGTTCAAAGGAATATAATAAGGAAAGATGCCAGAAGATGAGTGGAGCACAGCTAATTGATGCAAGATGGAATGCTTGGCTATCACCCAGATGCCTACTGCCACATTCCATGAAAGTCACTGTTAAGTTTTCGTCCTAAAGCCTACATGGACCCTTAAGTCTTACAGCTGGGTAGATTGTATGAGACTACTTTTCCTCTGACCTAATGTCTACCCTGAAAGCATACCCTCTCCTCTAGGCCCAGGATTGAATCATGGTTTCACCACTGCAATGGTGAAGTGAGCCAAGGGGAGAGATACCCAAGGAAAACTGACCAGTTAAAAGAACACAGATTAACAACATGAATTAATCTCACAGATATAACAATAAACAAAGAAGCCAGGCACAAAAAAGAACATGCTGTATGAGTCACTTGATCAAGTTCGAGAACATGGTGATAAATGTCAGAATAGTAGTTATTTCTGGGTCATGGATGGTGGGGGTGTTACACATTGCCTGGGAAGAGATTCCAGACATCTTTCTGGCATGTGGGAAATGTTCTATATCTTGTTCTGGGGTAGGATTACCTGAGTATATCCAATATGTAAACATTTATTAAACTATACATTTAAAATTTGTATACTTTAGGTATACTACTCCTCAATAAGTAGGGAAAAAATCTCCTTATTTTAAATCCATGTCTCTTCCTTCCATTACACACACACACATACACACACACACACCCCATAAGTAACACAGTCCAAGTATTTTGGCCAATTTACATATGAGCTCCTATTCCTTAGAAAACTCTGTGTGTGTGTGTGTGTGTGTGTGTGTGAGAGAGAGAGAGAGAGAGAGAGAGAGAACCTTGCATTTCCTTAAGTTAGGTTAAAGGGTGCCAAGGATGCAGTGTCATATAATACAGTCTCAGAGCTGGGTATGGGTAGAACTTCATTTCCTGAAATTTGGGAGTAAGGTGGGTAAGTTTGGAACTCTAAAGGAAAGCGGCATCTACAGAGATAAGACTATGCACTTACAGGGACTAAAAACACTTGGCCACAAAAAGCAACACCAGAGTCCTTTCCTGGCTAGAAGGTGTAAGAACACAAAAGAAGCTGAATGCGTGAAGTTAATAGCACAGGTTTTGTGATTCTCCTGGTGTAAGAACAGGATTAGCTCCAGAGTCTGCAGTGGTATTAAACTACAGGTAAGGATTGTTGTGTGTCCCATTTTTGTGAAAGGAGCCAGAGCAATCATTAGAAATACCATCTTAGGCCACAGAAACCAGAGGAAAGCAGCTTTCACCAAGGGATTCACCTGAAACCTTACACCCATTAGCATTGTATTTTAATCAAGTGTCTTCCAAAGAGGTAATAGGCACTCAAAACAAAAGCAATTTTGAACCTTTTCAGGATATGAGATCTCTTCTATTAATTGCATGGCTTTCAGCTTTGAGAAAAATATAATGTGTCACTGGGATCATGCACATAACAGAATAGCAAGATAGAATCTCTTTGCAATTAGCAGATTCATGGACATAAGCATGGCTTGTTCAAAATCAGACATAGATGCTATTGTAATCAGGAGGACAGAGCAGCTCTCCATGCAGTCATTTAAGGACAACGTTAACCATCTGAGCACGCAAAGACAACAATGCTGTCACAACAACAGCTGCCTTGGAGAGCACACTACTCATCAGAAAGCAGCACCAAACTCTCAGTCAAATAGAAATCCAGTACTTCATTAAGTTTAGAGATTACTGCAAGCAAGCTACTGATCTTAGTCACCAAGCCATTTACTAGACTCATTTTTTCCCCAGTTAGGACAAGACTAAATGTTTATAAAGCTGAATGAAACTACTGCAACCAGGGACAGAAATTGCTGCTGGATTCCTTTTCCTGAAACACCTCCTCCAGGATGCTCCTCCTCTGTTCACAATTGTTTATGGTTTTTCTTGACAACATCCTAAAGATGCAGCATTTTAATTGGTTTTCAAGGTACTCCATTATCTGGCCTTATTCTGTGTAGCAAAATTTCTTTCTAACTTCTTGCATGAGCCTGACTCCTTCTGCTTTGGCAAGGGTCTCCTTAGCTAGACCACTCTCTTGGCTTCCCTCCCACCTATTCCAACCCTCAGCAGGTTTCAGAATCCACTTCTAGATTCCCCTTCTCACTGTTCTTGGTTCCCATTAACCTTCAGTGAGCCCATCCTCAAGTCCCTCAGCATTTAGTCCCCCCAGGCAAGTTAGCCCTTCATGTTACAGAAAGTCTTTTGTTTTTTGTTCTTGTTTGGGGCAATTTAGTGTTTTCTATACATTAGAAGCCCCCCATTTGGCACCTTTCTGATGATATCCTCATCTTTCCTCATCTAAAACCCTTCTTGTATATTTTTGTGCAAGAGTTTCTCTATACCTAGGAATGGAATTGGAAGTTGGAAGGTATATGCACCTTCAACTTTACCAATTCCAAACTGTTTTATAAAGTGCTCATACCAGTTTACACTCCCACAAGGGAACTAGACTCTAAGACAGAGATTATGTGCAGAAAGTTTATGAGGGAGTACTCTTGGGATCAACATCTGTGGAGGAAAAGGGAATGAAGCAGGACTGGACAGAGGAATAATTAAATTGTGATGTAATCTCTAGGAAAGCCTCAGCTCACCCTGCAGGGAGCTCTGAAGCCCTCATACTTCAGGGTTGTCTTGCTTAGGGCTAGGCCAATAGGCCTTTATAACCCCATGTGATGAGTCATTGGATGCAGGCTGCCCCCAGGAAGAGTATATAACTTTGGGAAGACAATTCTCTTCAGCTGATTTATAATACTTTGTTATAAATCAAGTTTCTGTAAAGTGTATTTTTGTTTCTGAGCTCTCTATTCACTTCCACTGGTCTATTTGTCTGTTTTTCTACCAAAACCACATTGTCATGATTACTTTTCCTGCATTTTAGTTACAGATCAATTTTGTGAGAATACTCTTAAAATATTGAGTTTTCCTATCTAAAAAGATGGTTTATCTCTCCAGATATTGAAGTCTTCTTTAGTATCATTCAATAATGTTTATACTTATCTCCATATAGGTCTTGCATATGTTTTGTTAGATTTATTTCCAGGTATTTTGTACTTTTTGTTGCTATTATAAATGGCATTTTCCAACAGTTTGTTGCTAGTGCTTAGAAATACAATGAATTTTAATTTTTATCTAGCAGTCTTTAAATAAATTCTTACATTCGTTCTAATAATTTTTTCTGTAAATTATTTTTAGTTTCCTAATAATCTTATCTGTTTCATATTATCAAACTGACACTATGTTTCTGTAATAATTCATTACAATACAATGATGTCTAAAACAAAGCTAATTATTCCTCTTTTTCCTGACATATTCCACATTCTGTATCTTCATCTTCTCAAATTCATCAGTGTTAACGGGCTTCTACACTTTTCTTCTTGTTCATTCACCATATATGCCAACATGCAGGGGATTTTTGTTAGTTAGCTTTTACTGGAATAAGACTATAACATGTTATTCTGCAACCTGCTTTTTTCACTTGCCTATTATTATGATGTCTCCTAATTCCATCCTTTTTTTCCCTAATGTCTTTATACATTTTACATAAGTGAGCTCAGATAATATATTCTGGGTTTTTTGTTTGTTTGTTTGATTGGTTGGTTGATTGGTTGGTTGGTTTGAGTGCCTCACTAAAACTGACTATGGGGAGTTCTCTGGTGCTATCAGTGCTGCGGCCTGGGTTCGACTCCCATCTAAAGAGCTACCCACATACAAAAAAAAAAGGGCAAAACAAAACAAAACAAAACAAAAAAACTGACTGTGGATAATCAGCAGATCAATGTGAAGGCCTTGACTATCCATCAAAAGATTGTGAACTAGTTACACATATAAATTGTAAGATTAAAAAGAATATTTAAGGTATTGATTCACATATTGAGTTTTCTGATTAACTAACAAGCTATTGGGCACAATTAGAATCAGACACACTTTGCTAAGGGACGTTGTCTGCTAGACTAAAAAGTAGTGAGTAGATACACAAACAAATAAGAAGTCATGCTCAGTAAAATACTTTTGAGGCTTCCAAAGATAAAATAACAACCTGACTTTATTTGCCCTAGGGTAATGCACTCTGTCAGGTGATGCCAGTTGTTTCAATGGCATTCTGCCGTGCCACACAGATCATGTCTGTCCGGTGGGATTAAGTGAGAACAGAATCTGTTCTAATCAAGCTGCCAATAACTTTACTGAGATTTTAAAGCTGTAATCTAGTAGTGATTTTAAACTAGACCAATGTGCACTAAACATAGCAAGACCTGGTCATTCTTGCTATGTCTCTGCAGTAGAGCATTCTGCTTCTGTGACAGCATATAAAATCCATCATGTCAAAACTTAGAGCACATGGAGCCATCTGTAGAAGCATCATGTGCTATCTGCCAAAAAGATATTAAACAGACCCGATTCATCTGGTGTTTTCCATAAATATTTTACTATTATTGTCTAGCATCTTGTAAGTCTTGACTGTGTTTGTGAAAATAGAATTCTAGGAATGACTTACCCTATTTTCTGTGATTTCACTGAAAAAAGAGCATATTGTTTTATTTGTATATTTCATGTCGGTAATGTTTTACTATTATAATTCCATGTTAATATTTTATTCTTGGTACCATAAAGTTATAATATTTTCCAAACTAAGTGCTTTGTTATTTCTTTGAAAGTTAGTAGTATGTATATTTCAAAATCTTTATCATTAACAACCAATATTAAATGTGTATCATATAGAAAGCCCTACTGCATAGAGTTTGGAGAAGGATACTGGAATACAGAGCATGCAGTTTCTGCTATCCGAAAGTTGACTTTCTAAATCTAGAGCTAAGATGTCAATAAATGAAAAACGTAATCATGACACAAGGTGTTTTGAACTATAAATTCTATGGTCTGATATTGTGTTAAGTGCTTCTTTTTATTGTTAGACTTATTGGGGTGACATTAGTTAATAAGAATTACATAGGTTCCAGGTGTACAAGTCTACAGTGTATCATCCAGGTGTTGCATTATGTGTTCACCACCCAGCTAAATGCTTTTTATAATTATCATAATCCTCACAATAACCCAGCATGATAGGTAGAATGTTTCCATTTTACAAACAATAAAACTAAACAGGAACTTGAACTTGACAGTGAAAATTCATTCCTTCATTCGATAATGACCACTTCTTGAGTAGCAGATATTATATAATATATAGAAATTCAAGGGAGGGAGAGCTCCACTTGGTAGCACTAGATCCGCAGCTTGATTGCATTTTAGCAAATGGGGAGGAAGAGGGATAGCATTCCAAACAAAGGGCACTCCCTTTAAAGGTTGGAAACATAAAAGCAAATTTGATGAGAACAATTGGGCTTATGTGAGTGTAAGCAGGAGAATGAAGGTGAAACTCAATTCTATCAACACATATTTCTAAAAGACTGGCAAAAGTCATTTGGAGACAAATTGTTGAGTGCTTTAAGTATAAAGCTAAGTTTAGACTTCATTCCACAGAAAGTGGTAAGTGAAAAATAATTTAACACGTTAAATTATTTAAATTATAATATTAATAGTAACATGTGCATTTTTAAAAATTCAAACAATACAGCTGTCTAGAAAGAAGGCAAAAGTTCTCTTTCCTTCCATACCATAATTTTACTTCCCAGAAATAATCAGTGTTAATAGTTTGGTTACCACTTTCCAACCTTTAAATTTCATAAAAACACAGATCTACTTTTTAATGTAAGTGAAATTATACTAAACATGCTTTTTGGCCACTCATTTGTTTTTTTTCTACTCAGTAATGTTATCATGAGCACCTTTGCATGTCAGTACATGCTATGAAGACTTCTGAATAGCCTAAAGCACTCAAGCATTTCAAAGCTCAGAAGTACTAAAAATGAAAAAAAAAGTCTGGGAACTATATATTAACATAACCAAATGTTGCAACAAATATCTTTGTGTGATTATCTTCCTACTTTCTTCAATGATTTCTTTAGGCTAAATTCCTAAAAATGGAATTGCTGGATAAAGGCATATTCAAATTTGATATATATTTTCAAATTGGCGTCTGGAAAATTTATATCAAGTAATGCTGTCAAAGAAGGTGCTTGAATGTGTTTTGTTCTATACTTTCACCAATACCAGATCTTATCAACAAAGAAACTTTTTGAGCAAGGACATGACTTGATCATAGCTATGGAATGTCAGGTAGCTGGCCTGTTCTAGATCATTGTTTTTAATGTATGATTCATTCTCTATTTAAAGTTATAAAGCCAACAACTGGATAATCAGACTTTAAGGAAATGAAGATTTCTAATGTATTAGGAAGGTGACTGAACAGAATCAATCTCATTTGGCAGAAAATTAATCCAATTGCTTTAAGTCAATGATTCTCAAACCTTGGTACACAGAGAAATCATCTAAGGAGCTTTAAAATTTATCAATGTCTGGATCCCACACCCCAAATTCTCATTTAATTCAGCACTGAGATTTTTTTAAAGCCCCTGAGGTGATTCTCATGTGAGCCACAATTAAGATTCTGCTTTAAATGTTAATTTTGAAAGTTCCTGAACTCCATGCCCTGATGTAGCTTCCTTTTTCTGAGGCTATCTTGAAAGTATGAGTTCCACGTTTGAGAGAGATACCACTAGATCCAAACCAGACACTGCATGGTAATACTCTGAAGAAATTTATATTTCTTTTCTTGGCAAAGACACTGGATTGTATTCCAGGGCTTAATTTCATTTCTATACCTTAAGCCACAAAGACTACGAAACATAAGTATTCATAAGCATTAGTCAGACATTAAGTTAGGCCTCAGGTGAATTAAATACAGGCCTGATAAATCTGCAGGAAACAAACAGAATAAACAAATGGTTCTTAGAACATTCCCTGGAAGATGACATGTACAAGCTAAAACAGCTCTGGCCTGGCTGACGCACAGAGAACGCAGGATTTACACAAGGCAATGTTAGTAGAATAATGAATAACCTCGTCCAATAGAGAATTGTTCTTCTGGTATTTAAACTGTGTAAAATCTAATTTCTCCCATCTCGTTGCTACATAATCTTCAAACACAGTCATTGTGATTAATGATATTAGAAGGAAAACCCCATCATGTTTTGAGGGATGAATGTCCCCTCACTCTGCTAACCAGAGAATGAGTCACCCACTCTCCACAGACCTTAGGATATTTTGGTGCTCTATGTCCACCTATCATTGCCAAGCAGCAGCTGACACTTTAAAGTGAACTGCCCTTCAGAAATGGAAACTGAGCTCTAAATATTGTTATTCTGAGTTTCTCATGTGCCTGGGTTGGTAACTTTCTATGTATTATGAGAAGTGGGTTGCTAATCTCTGGTAACAGAGCACCAGGCCTGGGATTCCTGACATCACTACAAACAGGATGGCTCTACCCAGTGCTGTGGTGCTAAACCCTCTCTTTGCGGGCGAAGAAACATGTGAGAGGGCTGATTTGCAGCACTTGCCAATTTCTGTGGTGTAAATACTCCCATCATGGCTGATTTCAGGCTACTATGGTTTCATAATAGGCACTCAAAATC